>JBBPBS010001075.1:10544435-10597951 GCA_037974835.1 Cicer judaicum | reverse complement strand
CCCAAAATGCTATCAAATACTACTTTCAAATTTTTTTCTTCTTCCGGTAACAACCACTCGATGTTAAAAAAAAAAAATAGATATTTTAGAATATAAATTTAAAACTAAAATATTTTAATTTAAAAACAAATATTATTAAACAAAAATATAACTTTTAATATATAATAATTAATTGACAATATAGAAAGATACTAACCTGATTTTTTTTTATATAACCCATTTCAAAGAAAAAAATATTAAAATTCTTATTTTAAAATTAATATAACAAAATATCTTACTTTTTTTATAGCTTCAAGGTATTGGAAGTGGGCGGAAATGCGTGAAACTAATATACCAGCCTCACAATCACAACAACAAAAATAATAATAATAATAATAATAATAATAATAATAATAATTATTATTATTATTATTTTTTATTTTTTTTTCTTTTTTTAGGTACAAACTAAAAAGTAAAAGTTTAATCACGTAGCCTCAGTATCAAATTCAAATCTATAAAAAATAATTGTAAATTAGTCATTAATATTATTTTGATTAATAAAAAAATTTCTCTTTTCCATTTTTTTAAATAAAAATTTCATTATTCAAGAGTCTTACATGATAAAGGGCGAATTTTTTTTTATGAGAGCGAAGGGGGTCACTGACTCCGGGTCAGGATCAAATGACACCAAGTGTCAAACTTAAGTTTGACAACAAATCCTCACCGTCTATATTATTTAATCTAAAAGTCGGAAATTATTCACTAAATAGCTCACGTGACTTTCTATTAAACCGCACCGCAAACACTCTATTACTAACGTCGGCTATTCCAAAAAAAAGAATCAGCTAGTAAAGGAGCAAAATCTGACCTTAAAGTACTTATTCAATAGCGCCTTTTTTAAGCTGTTAAAATGCAGTTTAATTAAACTCTTACAATAAAGTTAGACTTGACTAAACACGCATGTTCTATACTAGTACCTTATAGATAGATATAAAGATCCTAATCACAAATGAAATGACTATTGGAGGAATCCTATCACTCACACGAGCAGAGAAGGATAGGTGTTCAGTTTAAACAGGAAATGGGGGTATATAAACCCATAAAAGATATGGATAATCTGCACTTACAAACAGTTATCACTATCCATACCTGTCCCCGACACCACACAAGGACACTCACATATACATAGAGGGAGATGGAGGCCCTGCTTGGCTATGTATTCGGGATAGAATTTTTGGAAGTCAAAAAACGCAATGTATAATTTGTAATACAAGCAACATAGTATTTTGCAATTCTGTGATCATGACTTACCGGTATGAATGAATCCTAGTGTTTTAGGCCAACTCCATCGACAATTTTGATCAAATTGACCAACAAAACTCTATCTCCTTAACTATTCCATGAAATCTTAATTGGTATACTACCCTTACTTGCCGAGGCAGCAATAAAAACATGGAATTCAGACATGGAAATAACTCTTTTTTTACTCCCATCCTTTATATAGCGGAAGTTTTCATTTACAAGGCATGCGAAGGGAGAAACAATGTGAGTAACTTGCTTTATCGGCTTCAGAAAAGAGCTAAATCCTAACCTCAATGTACCGGTCACCTGTACTTTTTCCTAGCCAAAAATTTCCCACCAAGGGTACTAAAGAACAGGAACACTCCCGTTTAGCTGTTGCATGGTTCCCAGGGTATTTCCTACAAAACAAACACATTATCCTTATGTGCAACTTATTTTCATACTCATAGTAGCCTAATGCAAAACAAAACAAAAAAGGTAAATTTGTAACATTTTTGGTTGCTTCTTGTCAAAGCTTGCCCTTAAAAACTAGTTGTATCATATCAGGGAGCATCAAAACGTTGTGAAAGCCACTAGCAGTCACATAGTTAGAGAGACATTCTGATAGGATACTGAATGTTGGGCCTTAGCCCAATAGATGGATTGAATAAAGAATAAGAATTAGGTGGTTACTGATTTTTAGGACAATTCTGCTGTAAGTAGGAGGGAAGGGGGGTTATGAAGGCATTCAGAAAAGTTTAGGAACACTTAGACTTAGGAGGGATTTCTCTCAGGTTTAGGAGCAGATATGCTCTGGCTTAGGAGTTCTAGAACTCTGGTTTATCTTCAAGCTCAACTTTTTACAATCAATGATATGCATTTCGTTTTCTTGAATTCACTGGTTCTATCATATTCTTTTGATGATTTCTGAAGTTTCTTAATTTAGCATATGCTATCCTTGGCGCATGTGGTGTAGTATAATAATGAAACCAAAAAGAAAACATAAACAACAGATTACCTGGGCTGCTTGCAAGAGAATAAGCCTTTGGAAGAAAATTGCCATTAGTTAAACCAGCATGAGTAGCTGCGGACCTTGAAACATTGTCATGAATAAACTGATTTGACAAGCCACGACTAGGCACGCCTTTTGCTTTAAGCAAGCCAACTTCTGAGCTTTTTGCAAGAATATGATCAGATTTTTGGGCGGAATACATCATTGTCAAGTGGCTCTGTTTTCAAATAAATAATGAATCGGTTTTTTTTCATTTGCATGGAACTGAACTTTTCTGGGCAGGAAGGAAGGAAGGAAGGGATGACACGTAATTCAGTCTTTTAGCAATCAGACAGAAAGTTGTAGCCTGCCAGTAGATTGTAGGTCTTAATTTCTCATCACTTTCTTCCTTTTCTGTTTAATGAGAACAAATGATTAAAACATACATCGAAAGCCAACAACATAAACACGTTAAATCATGTTTGTATGATTTATACATCTAACACTGAACTACATACAAGCTACATAAGATACGTCACAAGACTTAAATAAAACCTATAATACAAAATACCCTTAATTAAGAAGATTGAATATTGACATACCTCCTTTTTGAGCACATTGTCCGTTTGTTCAAATGAAGGGTCCCCTTGAGAGGAATCTTGCAATGCAACCATCTCTCTATGTGATGTCTTTGCACACGAGACATCAGTACATAATTCCTCGTCCAAGTTCTCAAAGTACTGATGACGTATAGCGGCACGCAGTCGATTGATCCTTTGAGAATAATATATCTTCGTAGCAAGGGGTGCAGGAAAATCTAAACTAACAAAAACATGCAAGTGTTGAACCAACACCAGAGAAAGAGAGAGAACGCAAAATCATATTAGAACCTACTCAAAACTGAAAAATTGAAGGAAATAAGTATTTGAGGAATGGGCTTCCATTCCATAAGAGTTGCAAAAAAGGTTAGCGACTTGTTAAACTGAACAAATATCCTGATTTATATACCATTTTTCATCATGGGTTGTTGCATATGGACCTGCGGAACGCTCTTATGGATGCCCTCTCCATGTTCTGAAACAGTCTTCTCAATCAAATCCTTCCCTAAATGGAACCAGGAAAAATAATTAGGCTATTCTTTCCATGGCCAGGACTGAAACCCCAAATACATAACAAACTCGGTTAAAAAACAAAGTACGCACTGTGCGTCCACACATATAAAGTCAACAAAAACACAATTGCAAATAAAAAAATTAATAGAACATTACCAAAAACTATGGAAGACTAGAATTTGTTACTCAAACAACCAACAAAAGAGGCATTTGCCCATACTTGGAAGAAAATAAAGAAACAGTTTCCAAGTAGATCCTCATAAAAATTAGATATCCTTCAGTGTCCAGATAATAAAGAATTTTAAAAGTATGAAACTAATTTTTACATTTAAACTCAATTTCGTATTTGATGCCATGGATAATTTTATTGGAGATTTGCAACTTTGGGCACAGGTGGAGAGGAACATGCTTATTGCGGTATCTTAAATTTATGAATGCAGAACAACTTGATTTGGTTAAATGAATATCCATATACATGTATTCTTTTGGAAAGTAGAACATAATTTTCATGTTAATTCATAATTACTAATATCAAGGAATTTCAGGAATCAAATGTGTCTAAGATTTCATGCTAACATGTTTTCAAAGTATACATGCCCATGTTCTAGCATATCTCTAGCTGAGATATGATGGGAAAAAGTTAATATTTATTTGTAAATCAAATACAGCATTTTATTCTTCAATTGAGAATTCATTAGCCAAAATCTATTAGCAAAAAGTTCATCATGGTGAGTCAAGAACAAATGACTTAGCACACGAAGTTGGACGATCAAAAGTAATTCCATCTGTTAAACTCATAGTTTTGGTCACTCAAGACTCTGTTTTACGGCTATCTAGTACTGCAAGATGTGTGCTTTCTCAAGTAGTTTCTCAATAAAAAATTACATATGCTTTGGTGTCGGAAAAATTACATATGATGAAAAATATTTAATAATTGTTTGGACATCAAGTACAGCAATTATTTCTTCAAATGATAATTCATTATACAAAATTTACTAGAAAAAGTTAATCATGGTGAGTCCAGCAAGAACAAATGACTTCAGCATAAACTTGGATACTTACGAGGAACTTCATCTGTTAAACTCACAGTTTTTGTCACTCCAGACTCTGTTCCATGTCTTTCTAGTAACGCTGGATGTGTGCTCGCTGTCCTGCATCAGAAACAAATTCGGAACAAATTCACTTTACGGCGGAAAGAAGAAATGGGAAGAAACATTGAATTCCAAACATTAACTTCATAGTAATCAAGTTAATATAGCAAGCAGGAGTTTTCTACTTCATGCTAGCTTTGCCATTAGTTTTCTATATAATAAGTAGTAAATTACTTTTAAGGGGGAGGGAAAGGGAAGGTATATAACAACAAAAGAATTCAATTTAATTTTCTACTAAAATTATTCCGAGTTCAAGATATATGTGATGACTGATGGACTAAGAAAGCATACAATTTATGTCGTTTTGTTGGAGGATGCATTACTGAAGCCTGGAGAACTCTATTTCCATGATTACCCCCCATATCATCCAACAAAGATGTCATATCTACAAAATTGAGGATTCAAATTGATTAGAACAGCAATATTATCCATAACCCAACCATATTACAGAGAAAATAGGGTAAAAAATGTCATGCACCAAATAAACATAAGCATTTAATTGTCTAAACAATCAAAATTACATTAAACATTTCTGAAAGTAAATTAACTAGTCAACATTCATTGATATTTCAAGAGGTTTAATAAAATCAGATGAAAATATTGACTATGCAGCAAAGTTCTCTCCTCAAACTCTAGAGTCTATGCAACCTACTTAATACAAATTTTATGTTGACCGCACTATACTACATATATACATAGAAGTCCCCATTCACTGAAATTCCATACTTCCAGTCCATATCATTCCTACTTCCAGTAACATTATTTGGCATTAATTTTATAAGGCACACTTGCAGTTACAGAGGAGCCAACACTAGAGCCAGCAAAAGCATCTGGGCTTGAGCTTGCATGTTTAGTGCAGCAAAGAGCACAAACAGATCAACAGAGAATACGAGAAGAGGCAGAAAGCTCAAGACTGTGACTGGTGATTGGGAGAAATCAATGGCATGGGCATGAGCAGGAACCAGCAGCAAGTCTCTTCACGCAGAGGTTTGAAGACTCGTAGTTTCGGAAGAAATCAGGTTAGCACTCATATGTTTTAAGTTTTAACCCAGAAAACAGGTGTTTAAAAACCAGAATTTAGGGGTTCGCACAATCCCACCAGTTTACATGATCTCAGGTGATCTTAGAAGTTTGCAATTTCATTCAAAATTGGGATCAGAGAACTGAAAAAAATAGTAAGATTGTGCAATCTTGTGAGCTGAATGGCAATTTAATACACTGGTCAGACCAAACTGGAATACCAAAACAGAGGTTCACAACTCAACACACACAAAGAGCATAACAAGTTCAAAACCAATGAACAGATCACAAGGTTCAAAATTACTATATAGTGAAGTATTGCGGGACTGGATTCCCCTCGTTGGAGCTGGATTTTGTTTGGTAGGTTTCAGCTCATCGGGGTTGAGTTCATTCACCTTGTTGGCCTTGTGTTCAATGCAAACTAGCAATATTAGGTATGTTCATTTTCTCGGGTTTATAACTTTGTCTTGAAGGTAGCAATGGATTGAGACTCAAAACAGCGTCTTTCACCTCCACTGCAGATGGATTCAAGTTGGAATCTTAATCTATAAAGTCGAGTGCTGCAACTAAGGTTAATGTTCTGTGCACTACAAAGCCATACCATTCCAAAATTGAATTTTAGTTAGTTTTTAAAAAAACATTGACCACTGTCATTTTACTTTTAGGCGTGTCAATGAATCATCCCCAAACTTGCGATTCCTTGCGAGTTTATGTGAGTTGGAGTTTACATAGAAATAATTGTGAGCAAGTTAACTCAATTTATAGGAGCACACATATATAATAATTGGGGAGAGGCTTTTTGTTCAATAAAAATCATCATATTGACAAATTGTTTTAACCTTATCTTACTACCAAAAAAAAATGGTTAAAAAAAGTGAGAGCAAAAGATATACGTTGACTTATTGCACAAATTGACAAAAGCGGAAGGAACTTAAAAGAAAGAGCTTTTACCTTTAACCTCAGTGGAATTTGGAGTCACTCTGATTTGACTGTTCAAGTGGGATTGTAACACAGCAGTGTCAATATTATTCACCGACTCAGACCTTCTCCGCTTCCCAGCTGCATTAGCTAGGTTATGAGGGGATACGAGGCACAAAAATTTATTTTACTATAACCTACCATTAAAATATATTCAGAAAAACTTAAGAACTTCCATTGAAAGTAATGGTATCTTCAAAAGTTTGCAGCTGCCTTATCTCTCCTTTTAAGGTTACCTGCAGAAGAAGTTGATAACTTTTTCCTTTCTTTCTTTGGAAGTTTTCGATTCCCTGTGCTGCCATTAAGCTCCAGCCCAGTTTGTTCTGTGAGCTTTAACGATCTACAAAGTTCTGAAAAAATAGAGAAAAATAAGGAGGTAAAATGAGGAAGATTCAATATTTAGTACCTTCCAGAGCAAAAGGAAACTGAAAGAATAATATTATGAGACAAAGCCATGCAGTAACTGGTTGTAAACCTAAGATATCCCATAAAAGGACCAAAAAGTTATAAAATAAATGGAAAATAGACCACCAGACCTGCATGAGCAGCAAATTGGCTGTCCTTGATTGGTTTCTTGCAAGTGTTGCAGCATACCTGAAAAAGGATACAGACAACCAGTTAAATGAATTGATTCCAGATTATATTTCAAGCAGATAACCTCTCCAGGTAAAGAAATTTGTAATATGTAAATCAACTTCACAATTTAGAAAGTAATTATAAAAGAATAGCTGCATCCAACAAACTATTGGATGATTCACTGTTCACTTGCGATGAATACTACATCCTTTAATATTTAAGAAGGTTAAATTCACTGATCCTTTGGAGTAGACAGATTTAAAAAAGAAAAATACATCCACACAAAATGACAATAAATTCTACAGGTAGCAGTTGCATATTAGAGAAACATTCAAAAATAAACATCAAGAAAAATGTTGAAAAGGCTACAGCCCATAATGCCCACCGGACATCTTAAACGAGAGAAATCGATTAAAGACGTAAATTAAAGATTACAAATAAAAATTATAAAATAACGTTATAAACTCACAAAAAGACTTGAAAGAGTTCACTTATACAATATGCAAAGCCAGGCTAATGTATCAAAGTCAAACTGTATCTAAAATTCTTAGAGGATAAGGTATGTACTCTGCTAAAAGTCACACATTGCATAAGCACACAACATCAGTTATATAATCATATTATTCGCGGCAAATATCATATAAATTGCAGAGGGTCGTAATCGTATAGCGATCAATAGAATTTAGAACAAAGCCTAATGACGGAAATTGTGTTAGATTAAAGACTAAACTGAAACGTGCAAATTAAGGTATCCTAATTCCTGAACATATGGAAACAATTATCGCCCATAAATATATCTACCATACCCAGTAACACGGATGGATCCATTGAATTTCAGTAAATCCTCAACACCAATAAAAAAAAAATATATGAAAGGTTCAAAAAAAGCACTTGGGAAGAAGTACATTAATACACAAAAAAAGGGGGGATAAAAAAAGGCAAACCTTACCAGCTGCAAGGGATCAGTCATGGGTCTCTCACCATAAACATGCATATCTGTAATACATAAAATGTTAAGCAATAGTTTAAATATCCCAAACTATAGTGAAGACTGTACCTGTAAAAATTGAAGCCTGAAAAGGAAAGCAAATCAACTATTGTACACATGAAGAAGAAGTAAAGGAAATGATAGAAGGCTAAAGCAGAATAGCAAAATTGTGAAAACTACACATGCTACTACAACCCATAAGCCCTTTTCACACCGGTGAAGCACTTGTTCTCCCCCTCTGAGGTAGATTGGACTATTTTGGGTCCTTTTGTAATTGAGGTTTTTTTATTAGAGATTATTTATTATTTTTTGGTACCTAAGAGTTTATTTTGTTTTGGGTTATAATATTCCAGCTTGAGTAGAAGTATTTCATTCATTAGGACATTTCACTTTCTTGGGTATATAAAACGACCTTGAAGGTGAACATAGCACTCCACACAGAAGGAGTACTCTACCTTAAATAGAGAATCACTATTGGTAGTACTAAACCACCTCCATAACAAAACAAAACAAAAAAGAAAATATATTAATTTTCAATATCTGACACTCATCACATTCATTCTGCTGCCAACTCAAATAAAAACTAAATCCCTGAATTAAATAAAATAGAGCAATCAATTAATATCCAATGGAGACTATCCACACTAGAGAAAAAGAGATCAAGACAACCTTCTTCATTAAGCAAATTTGCTTCATCTGCCTCACAAAGTTGTCTATAAATATACTCAGCAGCTGACTTCTGTCGAGCAAAGTCATCTTCCAAGGCCATGCAAAAACAAATTATGAGAATAAAAAACTGGAAAATAACTTCCACGAATTAAAAATAGGAACAGTATTACATTTCAGTAAGCATATGTTAACAATAAATAATAGGTTTAAATATGTTTTTGGTCCCTACAAATATAATTTTTTTTGTCTTTAATCCACATAAAAAAGAATTGTTTTTAGTCCATGCAAAGGAGTATATGACTTTTTGCTTTTGGTGCTTATTGTTTTATTTTAGTCCCTGAAATGTTTGTTTATGTTGGAATTGATCATGTAATATCTTCAATATGGGCTACATAAGGACTAAATGAATATCACACAAACTACAAGACCAACTCTAATATAAACAAACCTTGTAAGAACTAAAACAAAATAATAAACAGCAAAAGCAAAAAATGGTATATATCCAATGACTAAAAACAAAATATATTTTGCAGGGAACTCAAAATAAAGTATAAGATATGTGTGGTACCAAAAACATATTTGAACCTAAATAAATATAATATGATTTCACAAAACAATGTCAGCATAAGAAAATATAAGAGGCAGAGTCTCATTCTATTACCTCCAACAGTTTGAGAGAAACTTCCAGCGGCAAGAAGCCTAGCCATAACCTCCATTCTCCCACTTCCAGGAGAACATACCATTGCAAGGGAAAAAACAATATGCCTACAACAACGATGATGATCATAGCATTACACAAAATCGATACAATAAAAGACAACGATCGAGACGAATGCAAAATACGAAACACGAAATGTAGAAAACAATGAAGAATGTGGTAACGGCAAACAATCATTCGCGAAATAAATAATTGAAAATATAAATAAAGAAAGAAATAAAAGGAAGGTAGAAAACGGAAGAATGTTACCTCGACGAGAACCCTAAAAAAGAGCGGAAGGTGAAGGAATTGGATTCGAATTGGGGAAATGAGATGATCTGAGAGGAATGGATGTAGAGAGAATGCAGAGGAGGTTCGGATGAGGTGAGCAATGGCGGAAGAGAAAATGCGTAGAAGAAGAAGGTGAAGAGGATGAAGATGAGGATTTACCGTTGAGTTTGTTTGGGGTAAATATTGGTAGAATGAAAGAATGTGACAAGGCGTTGGAGAAGATGGAGGAGTGGAAGAAGGGAAAAATAAGAATAGCTTTTGGAGAAGCGAGTTCCTCTGTTTAAGCGTTTTCTTTTGCTTATGGCTTATACAATGCACTCTACTACTACCATGGCATCTATATTTTTTATATTTTATAATTACGAAGCGAATTATAACAGTTGGATCATTTGATACTTTTGAATTATTATATCATTTAGATATTTTTATTTTTATGATAATTACTTTTAAAATTATTTTTTTTTTATGTTTGTAAATGATTACGATAGATTTACGATATAAACTTTTTTATCTTTGATATAACAATTGAACTGTTATAGTTATTCACTTAATCAAATTTATCAACATGTAACTCTTACAAAAATAAATTAGTTTGATTCACATAAATTATTTATGTTTAGCGTCTAATGGAATGTTAAATTAAATTAATTTTGTTGATGGAGTTTATGAAATTCAATAAAAGAAGTTATTGAAAAAATCAGTCCGTATGTTGTGTGTATTTACAATCTTGTGATTATGATCTAAATTTTTAAATTCAACTATTTTTGTTTAAGAATATTAAAATCTACCATAAAATTTAAACAGATCAATTTTGGCACATCCCGTGAAAAAACATTGTTTTGGCCCACAAACCACCCCGGGTCAAAGCAACATCTTTTAAGTACTTTTTACACCGCTCATTCAATTTGTTTATTTACAAGTCAAATTCAACAAATTAATAGTCTAATTTTAACTTATTTTTATTACTTTCTAGCACTGTATAGGAAATGTGGAAAGAATAATAGTTTTTCCAAAGTTAAACAGTGTTTTAAATTAATTTATCATTTTTAATTGGTTAGTGAACTTTAAAACGTATTAAATTCAACACAGAAAAAATAAGGAATTTTAATAGATGAAATGAGAGAGATTTTAAATGGGTTATAAATATAGACGGAGTTAAAATCTTAATTCAGTAAGAGTCAAAATCAATTTATATATCACTCCAAAAATAAAATAAAAATAAGTTTTTTATTTATATTGTCATTCTTATTAGTAATATTCACTATTTATTGCTTGTGGTGTATAAAATTATATGTAATTAAACATCGCTCTCAAAGCACAATTCTAAAAAAGATAACTGACATTTTGACATATAAATTTGGCTATATATGATTGAGAAAGCATGTACCATTAAACAATTATGAATTGTGTGGTGAGGCTACTTACACCAATAGCATATGTTTCTTCATGTGAGACACTCTATGATATGGTTATTACAACACCTTGAATACTTTACTATTGGTATATCTCCTTGATTCATATGCATGAATTCTTGTTTATTTTGCTTTATAACACTCTTAGGATAATACTTGTCCAGAAACACTAATTGAAAGGCATTAAAGTGAAGAAATTGAGTCCTACTTTTATTGGACCATTCCAAATCATCCAAAGAATAGCCTCTTTTGCTTGTCATTTGGCCTTGCCGCCTCTTTTAACTGAATTACACGATATATTTTAGGTATCTCAACTTAAGAAATACATTTTAGACCTCTAACAAACTTTAAATCACACAACCATTTTAAGTTAAATCAAATATAACTATCCAACTATGTCAATTTAGATTATGGACTGAAGCTTGAAAATTTTGTGAAATAAGATTATTCTCTTAGTACAAATTCTTTGGGGAGGGGCATAATACTCTTATATTTTCTCTTACAAAATTTTTTAAATTTTGAGGGCATAATTTTTTAAATAGAAGAAGAGTGTAAAATTATTTCCTTACTATTTTAGAATTTTATAAATTTATCACTAGTTTGATAAATTTTAGGATTTTTTTAGTGGTACGAGGATGATGATAACTTTTGTATAATAAAC
Source organism: Cicer judaicum (assembly GCA_037974835.1). Taxonomy (NCBI): domain Eukaryota; kingdom Viridiplantae; phylum Streptophyta; class Magnoliopsida; order Fabales; family Fabaceae; genus Cicer; species Cicer judaicum. The sequence goes on along the minus strand of JBBPBS010001075.1, from coordinate 10,586,145 downwards.
ACAAATAAATAAGAGTTTTATGGTTATTAAAAAAAATTGAAATTTAATAAAATTTCTACCACTAAGTCAATTTCTTAATTATTATTATTAGAAAATGAGAACTAGTAGTGGTTGTAAAACACAAGGCCTTGAAAACAAAAAATATTCATTTTCTGTTATCCTCCAAACCTCACGACGTCAAACACACCAACACTATTACTTTCTTCTTACATTACCAACAAATTCAGTAAATATCCACTCACATTACTACTCAAATTCTCTCCACTATCAACCAAGAAAACTACACAAGACAAAAAAGGAGAAAACAATTATATATATATATATATATATATATATATATATATATATATATATATATAATAGAGAAAGAGACTAAGAGAGGGGTGATTCAAAAGAAGTATAGAAAGGAAAAAATATGTCCAATGCTTTGATCCCAAACCTTATGTGAGTTCCCATTTTATTTCTTTAAGGAATTTCTCCAAAGACATGTGCATGGATGTTAGTTTTGAGAACTTTTACAAGAAAATTATGTTTTGGTTGTTTGGTGGTGAAAATGGAGAGTTTTGGGTTTGAAATTTCTTTCATCTAGATTGATAAGAAATGTTTTTGGTTGCATGCATGTTAAAAATATAGTTTTATTTATTAGTAGAGAGAAAATTATATTTTTATCCTAAATATTCAATGTATAAAAGGTGTTTGATGAAAATAAATATTGTATGAGAATTGTTTTATTTAAGTTTGGTTTTCTAAATAAAAATAAAATTGTGTAAGTATGAGATTTTTTCTGAATTATTGGTTTTGAATTTTAAGACGAGGCTAACTATATGGTGTTTATAGGTGAGTTATATATACTTTGAGTATAAGTTTCAAAAGTTTATAATTTCATTTGACCATTTTTTACTATTTATTATTCACTTTTGTGATGGAAACTTTATGTTGTATGTGTAAAACAGTATCAGTTTAATTTCTCTTGAATTATTACTTTCTATATTTGACATGAGACCAATTTCATTACGTTCTTAATTGAGTTAGATACTTTTGGTAAAAGTTTTAGAATTATATAAAATAATTTGACATTTCATTAATAATTATTAGTGACTATTGTACTAGAAATATTTTGGTTTGTGGCTTTCAAAAATGAATAAAATTCTTGAAAAATTTGAATGGTTTGTGGCTTTCAAGAATGAATAAAATTCTTGAAAAAATTGAATGACTTCATTTTATATATATTATAACTTAAATAATATTTAACTTATGATGAGTTAGTGAGACAGTTTTCCAAAATTGAATACAACATTTTCAATATTATAATTTAAATAATATTGTTTCAATTTCATGTACAAAATAAAATTGAATCAAAAAAAAATTAATGTAGTTAATTTCAAATTTAAATTAAATATATCAATTTTTATTGAGTTGATTTTATTTTATATATAAGATTGGAGTTAGTATGCCTTTAAATATTAATATTCCTTTCTATGAAAATGGAAATTTTCAACATTCCAAATTAACACTAACAACAATGAATGAATAGGTTAGAAAAATAGTTGGTGAGTTAAATGATAGTAGTAATAATAATAATTCATATGTTTGAATTGAATATAAATTACATACCAACTTGTGAGAGTTATATGTACGAGCTACTAAAAGCTACCAATAATAACTAATATTTAAGGCATTAGGTAGTCTACATCAAGTTTTAGGGTATAAATTTCATTGCTACTTTGAAAATTAGACAAATTAAGAAAATAAAGTAGGCTGGAAAAGTGAAAATATTAGTTGAAAGTTTTCCTAATTATGCACACCGTTTTGCTGTCCACAGCTGGATTTTATAATTTACTATATAACGATGTTTTGGAAACTTGAGAATCTAGTATTGGTTGCAAAAAACAATTAGTCACTATATAACATTTTTAACAAAATAACATTTTGAAACTAAAATGTAAAAATATTGAGGTAACAGATTCATTTAATGTACTTTTTTTTTAATTACAAATTCATTTAATTTACTTAGTCAAATGTATATTTGTAAAATTATGTAGATTTTATAGATAAAATTAATTTATTTTACACATAATATATATGGATATTTCGATATGTTAAATAACATTAAAATATTTTTTTTGTGCAAAAATATCAAAAGAATATTCAAAAAAGAGATCTCAAATTTAAAAGAAGAAATCGTGAGTTTAATTTTAAAAACAAACATAATTAATAACCTATAAAATAATAATAATAATAATAATAATAATAATAATTTACTAACATTTAGCTATGAAAAAAAACTACCTGACACAAAATTGATTTTAGGTAACTCTTCTGGCCACACAAAGCCCCATAAGTTGTTTTTCTAAGGCTATTTCTTTTGAGTGTTTAAGATCTAAATTAAATATTGTCAAAAAAATAAATAAAAATTCAGAAAAATAATTTAATATATATCTGTAATAAAGAAGTTCAAATGTTGGTATAGCATATTTTCAACAATATCAAAATTATTACCATCTTCTTTTATAAGAATTAATATTGCATAATATATCTATTTTAAAAAAAGTAACTGAATTACACATGTAATGCTTATTAACGTTCATATGGACACTCACGTGACGTGTAGTGCGTCTATTTGCTTTTTTATTACTAATAAATAATAGTACCTATATCATTCAATTAATATCGCTTTTATTTCAATATGAGAGTCATATATATCTAAATCAATTATATAATTTGAGCAATCAAAATCGAACGAATAAATATAAAATTAATTTTCACATATTTAAATATCCTTAAATAAAATTGATTTTTATCGGTTCAAATTTGAAATGAAAGTTAGATTTTTAACACAATTTTTTAAAAGAATTTATAATATAATACACTTTTAGACAATATAATAACTACACACTAATAATCTCATGCATTTCAAATAGAATATACAACTACACAGTTTTAGACATTTGATGTATTGAAATGTGACTTTATTCAACTCATTTTTAGACAATATAATAAACACGTATTAATTGTCCGATAATTGTAGCCTAAATAGTAAAGCTCATAGAAATATTTGGTATACATTGAAACTTGAGATTGAACTTGTAATATTCATCCTTTTCATTTAGTATTTGTGAATTTCGTTGTTGGACTATTTTAAGAAAAAATAATTACACTGATTAATTATTATATAATAACTTAAAAAAAAGGTAAAAGTCACATTGAACACATTTATATACAGTACACGTGGTCTGTTGTAGATTAATACTTAAAATTTATCTAAAACTCTAACAAATATCAATAACATTTTTTAAAATTGTCGTATTAATCTTTATAGCTGATACAATTACTCAATTGAAATCATTTCGATAAAAATGAAGAAAAATAAATTTGTCTCTCAAAACTTAAATCAACAAATAAATATTAATTAAGTCAGTATCTATTATCTCAATAAAAATATAGAAATAGTTGTTAACCAATACCACATTATTTTTCTAATCGTCGATATAATTTTGTTTACACAAACCAATTAAATTTTTTTTGACTTTTTATAATAATTTCATTTTTTTTATATTATTTTTGATTATTTATCATTTTAATGCACTTATTTCTCTGTGTAATAAATAAACATAAATAATTTTAATAAAATAATATTTAAAAATATAAATAAATAAAAACAGAAAAAAGACAATTAAAAAATATCAAGCTTACAAATAAAATATTAGATTTCATTTAGAATTTAAAATAATTTTTAAACAATTTATCATCTTAAAATTTGCCTCAACAAATTACTACTCATAATTACCATGCTATATCCGTGTCTAAATAAAAATGACTCTCGAGAAAATTTATTGTCTTTTTTTCCTCAAAATTATTTATTAATATACTTTTAATTAATTTACATTTTTAACAATCAACTATATATATTATAAAGAAAACATTAACTAATTAATATCAATATTATTATTGTCAACTTCTTTAATTCTGGTGATTTGATCGATGAGTAGGTAGTAATACATGAGGGGAAACAAACCCTAATCACACGTGAGAAAAAACAGTACTCACACGTGTCAACCTCGAAATTAACGAAGCGAAGTTGAACAAACTTCAAAAACCTTAATAACAAAGAACCAAACCAAAACCACTGTATACACTGTTTCTCCTATAAATTACATTCACACTGTTTTTCTCGACTCATTTTTGTTTCATTTTCAACACTCACTTTGTTTCCTCCGTCCTTAGATCTCAGATCTCTCCCAATGTCTTCCATTACAGGAACCTCCATGTCCCTCCTCTCTCTCTCCAACCAATCTATGGTATGTATTTATTATTACTATAACCCTTTTTCTTTATCTTAATCTTTTTACTGATTATTTAATTAGTTAACAAAACCTTGTTTAATTGATCTGTTCAATCGAATGTTGTTATGTTAACCATGGTAAAGGTAGGACTTTCCCTAATTTTGATGCTATTTTTTGGGACTTTAGAAATGTACTGTTTTGTTGCTTGTGAGTTTAGTAGTGATTTTGTTGATGTATGACTATGACAAAGGAAAATCAGTTTAGTGAAGTATTTTATGGTTATTGTTAATTATGTTTTACTTGTTAGGTTAATTTAGTTATTTTGGATATTTTCCCCAATTTTATGCTGTTTTTGGGACCTTTGAAATGTACTGTTTTTTTTGCTTGTGAGTTTCATAGTGATTTTGTTGATGACTGTGACAAAAAGAATTTAGTTTCGTGAAATGTTTTATGGTTACTGTTAGTTATGTTTTAGTGGTTAGACTAATTATGTTGTTGTTGGATGTTAATACAAAACAGGTTGCTTGTACCAGGATCTCTGGTCCAAGATCAGTTTCCCTTTCAATTAAGGGAACAAATTTTCCATCAATTACTTTGCAGCGACCAAGATTTCAAGTTAAATGTGCGGTAAGATTTTTAAACCATAAACCTATACACATACATGTTTATCTTTTTGCTTGGCTAGGTCATCACTTTTTGCTTAACTTAGTTTTATAATCATTTTTTTTTTTATATCTTTTGCTTAACTTGGGGTTTGGACTGTGGAGAATTAATCTTTTATCCTTAGTTTCTGTTAATGAAAGTTGATGTTGCATACTAAGCTATCTTCATTACAGAATCATCTATTTTGTTGTTATTTATTACAGATTTTCTTATGTGTTGGAATCATATGATGCACTATGCTCATAATAACTTTTGATTATGTGCTTAAAATCGCAGATAACTAACAATATATATACTGGGCAGTTCTAATGTGGTTGATCTTGATTATTTGTGATGTTTAAGATAATTTAACAAGAATGGAGTTTAATTTTGTGCAGGCTAAACCAGAGACTGTGGAGAAGGTGTGTGACATAGTCAAGAAACAGTTGGCCCTGCCAGAAGGTTCGACTGTTACCGGAGAGTCTAAATTTAGTGCACTTGGAGCTGATTCCCTTGACACGGTATATTTATATTTATCTAGGCATTGTTGTGGTGGAAAAATGCAAATTTACAAAACTTATTTAAAAGTATTTGAACTTTTCAGTATTTGCTATATTTTACATAATTTATTTATATTTTTCTTTGTTAGTAATGGTCCTGTTAGTTTTGTTTTTTCTCTCTTTCTCTCATGGTATGTTGGAGCAAGAGGTTCTTTAAAATGAGAAAGTGTTGGATGCATTGGTCTAAAAACAAATGCTAGCTATATGATCAATCAGCACGCCAAATGTGGTGCCTGGTTTACATTTTATGAACTTTTGCTCAATTGTTTAGGCTTGTATTTCAATTTTTGTGTAGGTTGAGATTGTGATGGGACTTGAGGAAGAATTTGGCATTAGCGTGGAAGAAGAAAGTGCCCAGAGCATCACCACTGTTCAAGAAGCTGCTGACATGATTGACAAGCTTCTTGAGACCAAAGCTTAAACTAGCAAAGAGGACTTAAATATCCATTTTGGAGGGTTTTTTTTTTGGCTATGTTATCTTTGGTGTGTCAGTTTGATCTTCATGTAACTGCTAGATCTTTTCTGGACCGTAATAGGATTACAATAATACTAGATTTTATCTTAATTTTGTAGAACTTGTCTCTTTTTACCTATCAAATGAAATTTGCTCTTAAAATTACAATATTTGCTATCTTGAGAGAAATCCTATTACAAAGCTTTTGGATGGTTGATTGCCAAACAAGGCATGTTGTGTTTTCTTGGTTTGATTTGTTTATTCTTGTTAAGTTGTGGACTATCATTAACCGATGGTCAACGGATTCTTGCAGTACCAAAGATGATTTGGTTGTTGGTTTGGTCCTTTTCTCACTCTATATTTCCCTTATCCTTTGCTTGCAGATGATTATGCAAACAAAATTAACTATGCATAACAGAACACCAACCTTTGTTTTGTTTTGAAAATTCTTGTGAATGTATGTTTTCTTGTTTTGTTATGAATCAAGGGCCCCTCGAGATACTTGGCAAGTGCCTTGGTACCTTGTCCAACGAACCAAGAAAATTGGATTGGCACCTCACAAGTTGACTTGGACCCCCTCACTATCAAAAAAATTCAATTTTATTTCTTTCATTTTCATTCATTCAAACTTCAAAAAAAATTGTTCCAAAATAGTAATCCTCTACAAAAATTGGTACTTAAATTTCTCTCTCCCCAAAATTCTAGTATACAAATTAACAATTTTTTAGGACAAGTTGTGTATGGGAAATTTTGTTAATTTCGCCAACAAATTCTTTTTTAGTTATTAATTTCCTGAAAAATTAAGTTATATTAATTTTTATCTATCTAAACATTTAAAGTTTGAAATTTCTAATATATAATTTCTTTTTTATTTTTATTTTATTATGGATTTTTTTAATTTCTTTTAAGTATAGATGGGAAAAATATCAATTTTAGTATTTAAGACATTTTATTATATGACCATTTTTAGTAATTCAAATTAAACCCAATTATTTTAAATAAATTGAGTTTTTAAAATAAATTTGTTTACTAAATACAAAATCCAATTTTCTAGAAGGAAATATGTATCTTACCCAAGTTAATCTTTTACTCTTGTAAAAAAAAAGACCCTAAGTTAATTTTTAATCTTACCCAATTTAATCTTTTGACCTGAACTCCTGCAAACAGAATTAATGAATTATCCACACAAGATAACATCAATTTGCTTGTATCCGCAAAAAGAATAATGCCGTTGACAAAGGCAAAATGGTATAATTCCTGCTCCACGACAAGTATGAGGAAAACTTTCTCATAATTTCTATATATGTTGTGAGCACAAAATGGTTAAATAATGATAAAATTTTAGAATTCCTCTAACACAATTTGATGGTTCTCTTACCTTGCATGAGTGTGTCTCCCAAATCAATGTTTTTTTTATGTAAAATAATAACAATAAAAATAATAATAATAACATAAACAATAATAATAATATTAATAATAATAATAATAAAATATATATAATGCAACAAGCAAATTAGAATAGTCTGGTCTTCTATTTTAAATCCGATTTACAATGAATGTAAGCAATCAGATTTTCATCTAATGGCTTTAATTTGTAACCACAAAACTTTTTTTTTTTCTTTATACTAGATCAAGTAAAGGTTACTATATTTTGAATGAAAATTAATTAGTTTTATGTGACTGGAAATGAGAATTTACTAGTAGAAACTATAAATTCTTCCTTAAAAGAAAACCTAATAATACAAACACAAATTTTTCCTTTTACAAATTTTTCTTATACATATTTTTGTTCAAATCTTTCATGTATAAAATAAATTCATTTTCTACGAACAATGGTTTGCAATTGACATAGATAGTTTGATCTTCTGATTGTACTAGATTTAAATTGAGTTGAAGTATGAAGTTCTCTTATAATTAAACTTATATGTAAACTTCATTGCAAATTCTCATTGAGATCAATGCTCTCTGACTATGTATAGAATATCGCCTATTGAATCTAAACTTTTTTATGTAGAAAAAAATGATAAATATTATCGTAAACTCACACATACAATTGTGAAGTCTCAAGAAGTTATAACAATTATATCTAACTTAACGATACAGTATATGTTAGTTGGACTAGAAGTTTGAATATAAACTTTTTATTATAAAAATAATAATTTTATGTATGTGATATAACAAACAATGTTTAGTAGATGAAGATATTACTATGTGATGATTATAATAACCAAAGAATGAGACGGGCAGCAAAACCAGACAAAACAGGATTACCTAAAATATTAGTAGTAATTACTAATGAAATTTCTCATTTGATTAGGCAGCATGAGATCCATATTTGAAAGAAAAAAACAAAAAGAAACACCTAATTATTCTTGATGATTAGGTGTCTGTCACGTGCATTTCACTCTCAACAGGAAAAAAATATGGATACTCGCTTCAACCATGTGCCACCCCACCTCAACTCAATTGATGACACGCCAATGTTGTGAAATAGCCGCTAAAGCCGTGCTATAGGATAGCATAAATTGAACAAATCGATATTGCTCCGCAATATACTATTTAGTATAAAGTGTTCAAATAGCCGCTATTGTGGCACTTTAGCATAGCATAATCTTCATAAACTGATATTTTCCATGGTCCGAACACTGGGACATGCAAATCTGATAGAGCTGGTAGCAACTCTTTCATTTCAATCTGAATGTGGATTCCAGGTAATTAATAAAGTGATGTTGGAGAACCAAAAAGGCTCTTTAAAAAAGTTCAATCATAGACCTCTCATTAGAAAGAAAAGTTAAAGATCATTTTAACATAATTGAAAAAAAAAAAAAAAAAAAAACTAACCTCAATAATTACAACTGGGAAATCAACAGTAGAATTCATAAAGAAATGTTTCATTATCTAATAATATCATATACTACAAGGTAAGAATGAAAAATTAACAAACAAGAAAGTGAATAATCTAGTATACAATAATTGGAATATGCCACATCTCAAATCATTCACTCATACTCTCATATACTGCAAAGACAAGTATGCTGCTAAACCTGCATAAACAGTAGTGGTTATATCAAAAACTAAACTTCTATAGGCATTGGAAGTAGCTTGTACTGATCCATATGGAGGAAATGCATTAAAGGGTCCTGAGGCGATCACATCATCTGGGTTGGGAGGACTTGGATTGGAAGGAATAGTGGGAATGTCAGAGCCTGCAGGAGTTGGTAAAGCATCACCAGGAGAAGGCAAAAGTGGAGAAATGTCTGGTGACAAATCTTGGAAGGGAGAGAGTGAAGAAGATTGAGAAGGATCTGTTAGTGTTGCTGGGGAAGAGGAGAGTGGTGTGGGAACTTCAGGAATATGTTGTGATTGTGATGAATATGATGAAAGGAGAGGTGAGGGCATGAAAACCATGATCATCATTAGTACTACATAAACACTGAATGATGATGCCATTCTAATAGTGAAGGAAACAATGTTACACTGTTTGGAAATGGATATAATTGTGTAAGGATTTTCTGAGGGAGATGTAAAAACGTGGGCTTTTTTAGTGGAAAAAACAATGATGGCAACCCTTTAAATTGGCAAACACAGAAGCTCTGCAGGCTCCTATCTCTTTCTCTCCCCCACCTTCTACCTAAGACTTGGGTGGGGTCAAGTGGGGCCCTCACTTGGGTAGAATCCATTGGATCATGATAATGAAACATTGTGTTTTTTTCTTTTGAGGAATAGACAAAAATTGGAAAAAGGTTTCCATGTGATGCGTTTGGTGAGAGAATCCTTTTCTATCCGTGATGTTTGGTGCCCTACAGCTCTTTATTTTCTGTTGATTTAATTAAAGCTAATTGTTAATTACAGTAGCAAAAGGAGTGACTGTAGTCTTACATTACAAATTTCGTAATCAAGGTAAGGTGCCTTAACAAAAAGTTCAAATATTCCTACATATTTTTGTGTCCCTCATCATTTTGATGGGTAAGATTTGAGTATATTCAAACTGTTTCCATGTTCAGTTATAAGTTATAACATACTTGTTTGTGTCTTGTACGTTTCTTCTTTTTTAAATTACTGAACGACATTTGAGCTATGCAATTTTTTTATTATAATCATATTAATTTTCTAGTACACGGATAGATAAAATGGGGAGGAGTAGAACTCATTGATTTATATGCTAGTGTTCACGGAGATACATAGTACATATACTTTTTACATACAAGAACAATGAAGCCTGAGTGGAATTTCACCAAAATGCTTAACCTCTATCAGGAATTCAACTAGAACAGGACAATCATATTATCAAAAAATAGAACAGGACAATCATAACATGATACCAACAAATATTCCAATTCAGATGCAGCGAGGTAGCCGCTGCAATTCCAAGGCTGCCAAACCAGCAGTTTTGGCTAAAGCAGGCACACTTGAACTCTTGAGCTCAGAAACTACCACTTCAATTCTTGAAATCTCTGGTATAGATATTGATAATATCATTGCATGCAATAAGTACTGCTTGCAAGCATAACCTAAAGCATGAAGCATTCTCTGCACTGTTAAGTGAGGGATTCCTTTACTCCAAGATTCTAGGATCACAGTGACCTTGGGCAAATTGGTTAGTAGACCAGTGGTTGCTTCTCTAGGAGCAGCCTTGAGGAGTAAAACCACACACTGTGAAGCTATATCAGCAATACTGGTCTCTCTCGAAGCACTCAGTTCTAGAAAAACACCAACATTGCTTCCAAAGTCTGTTATATCCCTTATGTATTGTTGGGGATCAACGGCGCCACACACCTCAGGAGGACAATCACGTAAGAGAGTTGGTTCTGTTGTGTAACTGAAGCCTTTTGTCCAGCTGGCTGAACGTGCTAGAAAGGCCCTACATAGCCCAAGAGTTGGTTCCAGCAAATCTTCCATACCCTTTGCACATACAAACTCAAGAAAGTTGCCAATTCTCCTAACTACTTTCAATTGAGAGAGCAACTTGGATTCCATTTCAGGAGCAGAAGCCAGAGCAAGACACAGCTTAACATTATTCACGTTTGCATTTGACAGATCACCAAGCAAGAACTCAAAGCATTGTGAAATTGTCTTCAGATGTAGAATGTCTGGAATCGAAATAAAACTGAACTCTAGTAGCATGACAAGAAGTTTCTGTGCAAAGATAGGAATAGGATCTTCATCCTCGATCAAGGTTGGGTAGAGAGGAAGAAAATGTGTATTTGATACGAATTTCAGATCAGTCAATCTTTGCTCCTCTTCAATTGGTTCGCTCAAGAGAATAATCATCACGTCGAAAAATATTTTAAGGCACAAAAACCTGGCATCACCATCCTTATTACCCTTGTAGAGAACTGTCAAACTAGGGAGGATTTCACGTATGAAAATGTCAGGATTGCCAAGGATCACAGAAGTTTCCTCCGTAAGAGACTCTATAATTCGAAGCAGGGTTATTTGGAACTCGTCTCTTCCCTGAAAGTCAAACAATAAACAAAGACTGTCAAATATCAACTAGTATTACTTAATATAGTAATACTAATTTTATCACTTTACTTGATATAGTACTTAAAACACTTTACTTGATATAGTATTTGAGATCAGCAGAACAAGTAAATATCCAGTAAAGTATTTTGTTTATATCAAATACTTACTTTGAGATCAGCACTTTATTATATTATTTTTAAATTTCCCCTCATCTGATTACTAAACGATCTAGCGCCTATATCTCATCACAATTCATATCCACAGAATTTTTGTAGCTCCACTCTGAAAGAACTCGTGATTTCGGGAAAACATATGATTAAAAGAAAAGATGTAACAGCTAAGTCACAGACCTGGAACGGAGCCTCCACGAGTTTAATCAGATTCGCCAACTGCCGTAGCACTGGAAATGTCGCCACTTTGTGCTTAAAAGCTGAACTTTCGAGAAGATGGAGAACAACAGGAAACAAATTAATGTTAGCTTTTGGAGCAGATCTGCTGGTAAGGGAAGAGATATGTCCGTGGCGCCTTACTCCCATCATTTGTTGGATATCCCCCGTTATTATATCAAGTAAACCTGGAATTGTAGATGCCACAATATGTAGAAATGCATCTAAACACTGCCGCACAAAGGCATCCTTCTCTTTTCCCAGCCTGTCCACCACTGAAAGTAACTTATGACTACAAAAAAACTGTGGAAGCCACCTCCTACCGTGCTTACAAAGGAGAGCCACAAAGACAAGTGCCTTTCCTTTTAAAACTTCACTACCCTGCTCAACAAGAGCCAAAAGACTTGGGATCAGATTCTTATCCTCTGCAAGTGGTACAAGGAATCTTCCAACATTTGTGAACATATGACTTCCAAGCATTGCCATGTTAAGAAGATTTAAGATGATTTGCTGCTCTCGTGGACTTCCTTTGAAAAGAGCAGAAGCTAGGTCCTTGAATGAGAGTTTCTCTATAACAGACTGAACGCTAGGAGGATTAAAACGAACTAAGCGCACCAAACATGATCCTGCAGTTAGCCTCATACTTTCCTGTTTTCCTGCCGCTCTATAGATATAACAGAGATTACTAATAACATCTTGACTGGCCAAACGTCCCACCCAGACCCCTCCTTGACTGCAAATATTCTCAATTGTTCTCAATGCGTACAATTGAGTTATATCATCCTCTCCTTTCCTCAATATTGATGACACAAAAGAAATCAATGAATTTGGAACCTGCAGCCAGGTGGAAAAAGATAATCATGAAAAATATAAACCTTGGCAAAGAAAGTTAGAATAGGACACAAATTTGACTAAAGAGACATTACCATGTTGCAAGCAAGATGCCTAAAAAATTGTGAATTTTTATATACTCGTACTAGAGAACTCAATCATCAAAAGACATAGGCAGACGGACAACAAACGTTATATGCAACAAGATTAAAAGCTAACCTGCCAGCCATTCACAGTCCTATTGTCCTTTGATGGAGATTCAAGCGGAGTGCTATCCTTAGAGTCCGCATTTTGGGTGGATATATAAAATAGTAACTCACCCAAAGCAGCCATAGAAAACCTCCTCACTTTTTCATGTCTGTCTCTAAGGCCATCAGTCAGTGAACCTAGAATTCCAGAGTTAGCCAAACTGTCGTCAACAAAAGTAGAGTGTCTAATCAACAGACCGATCAGTGAAGCAAGTTGAAGACGTAAAGCTGATGCTTTGGATTGACGCAGCAACTTTATGAGAATGAGCATTATTGGCCCATTGGTCAAGATATTGGCTGCATCAGCATTACTGCTCAACATCTCGAGGTATCTAACCACATTTTGTCTCTCTCCAATGCTAGTATTCCCATTCAGGATGGCTATAATTCGGTTAAGGACTGCCTCCAATTGCTCTTTAGGCATCTTGACAAAATCAGGTGCTTGCAACGCCTCAAAAGGAAGTGAAGGAATGACTTCTAAGCCTTTGTCAACTTTTCTGCTGGGCATTACAGGTCTGACTGAGAGATCAGATGGATGCCAAATAACCTGGGAGATGTCGTTAGACGATCTCGAATAATCAGAGTCAAGGCCAGATCCTAAGACTTCTTTAGGTCTCTGTTTCTTCACTAGAGGGCTCACACTAGGAGAAATAACAGATATGTCAGAACGGTCAGGAGTTGACTCGTGATCAAATGACCTTGGATCATTTGAGGCAGGAGTAGTCACAGATGGGGTGTCCAACGGGTGTATATTGTTCTCAGCCTCCTCTACTTTTCCCTGATTCTGAAAATTAATCTCCATTTTCTCATTGGGCACAGAAGGTGTATGTTCAGAACCATCGGGTTCTTCAAGTGCATCCTCTTCACTATTCTCGTTAAAATCAAGTTCCATGTCGGTGTTCTCAATTTTAACATCGGCATCCTTCTCAGAGCCATTGGGCAAGGGACGTCGATAATTTTCTTTCTCGTTTTCTTTTTGCAAATTTGATTTTGCTATTCTTGATAGTCTCAAAAGATTCAAACCCTTGTTAATAATGGAAGAATCTTTCTGTTTCACCTCAATTGTTCGTCCAGAACCCTTTGTCTGTGTTCTGTGACCATTTGGTGTTGCCCTTGTTGGTGTCTCAATGCCTCTAGATCCTAAACCAGAATTTTCATCCTTCTTTAGCATCCCTTTCACATCTTTTTCACGATATTTGGGAGGGGTTCTATTATGAGAAGATTTATCTCCATTACGTTCTGATAAGCATGGTTTAGCATGTAGCTCTATCATATAATCAAATGCAGGTTGAGGAGGAAGAGACACTAGAGTGAATTTAGTTTTCCAAACGGCATGTCCACAAAGCTCAGGCCATTTTATTCTTTCAGCTGGATCTTTGACCAACAGAGAATTTATTAGATTGACAAAAGGACGACTTGGATTGCCAGGGAGAGGTGGAGTCGGATCTGAAATGATGGATTTTACAAGCTGAGTGAATTCTCTTCCTACAAAAGGAGGCTTCCCAGCATAACATTCATATAGTACACAGCCTAAAGCCCAGAAATCAGAAGCATAAGAATGCACTCCACCATCCTCAAAAAGCTCAGGAGCCATGTAAGAGGGTGTTCCACGTTTTGCTTGAGGCAACTATAGAAGAAACGTAGTACATGTTAACAGATTATTTGATTTCAGGAGTAAAATGACAGCTATAGTTGAGTAGAGGTCCATCAGTACATGTATAAGGATGTCATAAATTGCAAAAGTTTATCAAGCATACCGAGGAAGAAGGAACTTTTGATATCTCTTTTAGCTTTCTGGCCAAACCGAAATCACACAGCTGCATCATTAAATTAATAGGGATATGTTCCAAATCATATTAACAAAAGGGAAAAAAAATCTAAATTAACTCGATCAGCAATGAGAGAGAGAGAGAGAGCAGGACAAATTGATACCTTTGCACATCCATTTTCATCTAGTAGAATATTTGATGGTTTCAGGTCACAATAAATTATTCCATTTGAATGTAAATACCTGAATGTGGTATCCAATTTTAGTGCATATAAGAGTAATACAGCTAAACTGAGCCAAAAACAAAGGGAAATTGAGACTTGCAACATACTGCAGAGCTCTGACAAGGTCACAAGCAAGTTCGGTAACAGAATCTTCAGGAAGCTGATTATCCTGCAAATTATATTCGTAATAAGCACTAAAGAAGAAAGTAATATTGCATAACACTGCATAAAATTCCTCAAATTAAGAGGTTGCAATTTACAACAGCTAATATAGAAACCAACAATTTAGAGCAAGATGGAAAAATATCAGAACATATAAATAATTTGCCTAAAGTCAATCACTTGAGGTTTTTATAAAACTATGTGTAACAATAACAATAAGTGTAATCTCCCAGTCCAAAAATAATGAAGCCACCATAATGAAAGATCACAAAACATATGCAGTGAAATGCTGAGTACCTGTCGCAATATGGAAAGTAGATCCCCTCCAACACAATACTCCAAAACCAACCACAGGTGAGCAGAAGTTTCATACCTAAAAAGCATGAGTAATTGTAACACTAATTCAGAAAGAAACAATTGTTTGGGACAAAGTATCTATGCATAATAATAATAATGAATAACAACTCCAATATTTAAAATACAGAGCATACACATTAATACACTAAAAGTAAGATTTCTCCTTTTTGAATTCTCCTTATTTTAGTATGAAATTTTTTGTTCATATTCACATTAAACATTTTTAATAGAATTTACACATTTTTTTGGATTCCCCTAATTGATTCTACAAAAGAATATAATCCTCACCATGAATAAAACTTGAGCACATTTTGGTGATCTAAAGTGTGAAGAATCCTGACCTGCAGAACAGAAAAACGAGTAATTAAACACGATACAGCTGAGAATCTACCAGATAACTATGACTCAATTGCATCATCAATTGACTCAAAAAGAATAAAAGGAAAAATAAAATTAATAATTAATTAACGAACTATGCTAGAAATAATGAACAATAAAATTTCCTTATTTGAATAACTCACTTCTTGAAGAACCTTGGTTTTCTGAGATTTATCGACGCTTTTGATGGCGAAATACTCAATGGTCTTCTTCTTCCTGCCTTTGTACACGGTCTGCGAATTCACCAGAAAAATTTATAAAAAAAAAGATAAAAGAGTGATCGAAGTGCGAAGATTGAAGTTAGCGAGAGATCATTGTAGAAAGGTAGAAATGAAAGGGGGAAGAGTTACGGAGTATCTGCCACGACCAATGGCTTCGTAGATGTGGTACTGGTTCATGTTAGATGTGGATCTTTCTAGGGTTTATCTTCTTCGCGGATTTCAAATGCTGATGAACACTGTAGAGAGAGAGAGAGAGAGAGAGAGAGAGAGTGAGTGTAACGGGCGGGGGTATTTTGAAAAAAATCAAAATGTGTGGAATTATGTGTAACGGGCGGGGTGTTATTTATTTAATTATTTATTTAAAAGAAAAAGAAACAAGTTGATCTCTAGTTAATTTAAAAAAAAAACTAATGAAGAAAATGAACATTTGAAAAACGAACTTCACAAAAGTTCTCAAAATTATTCCGTGCTCTTCCAAATGGTGACCGCGGACATAGCGACGGCGAGGGAGGCGACAACAGATACCGTGATCGCAGCAAGTGGAAGGTGTGCAACCATTGTTTCAGCATGAATGGGAATGACGGTGATTATTTAGATATGTTAGAAAGCAAAAAAATTATACTACATTGCAAATCCATTACATATTACATAAACTATAAATTTTAATTTAAGATCGATTGAATGAGAAACCGACAAATAACTAATGTATTCCAATTTATTTATTTTTTAAAGACAAAATGTTTTTTTTTATGAGACTAATATGTGCTGCGTTTTTTTTATATGAAAATATATTTTTGGTTTCAAGTATAGTAAAAGTATTAATTGACCTATTTGCTACAACAAAAGTGGATCTTTGGGAGAAAAATGAAATTAACCTTTAGCAAAGACACAACATTAATTAGAGAAGTATGGTTTGTGAACTCGTTAAATTTACAAGGAATTCAATATTCTGTCAACACGTTACCAAGTGACATGTCACATTTAGTGGAAGTATCATATGTGAACTCATTAATTATTATTTTTGTGTGTGCTCCTTTTGTATATACCTTTAAAGGATATTTCATTTAATTTAAATATTATTAATGTTTTTTCTTATAAACTTTATACTATTGAACCATCCACAACTTGCACACTTAACTTTAAACTAATGTTGGCGTGAGTTTAATCGTCTCTCTTAAAGTTAAAATTCAAATTCGTCAATTACATATAAAATTTGCTCAATATAATTGAGATGTAATTTTGAGTGAATCTATAACGTTACACGCACAACACAAAGCAACATACATGAATCTAAGAACACAACCACAATATAACTAAAATATCAACACTCTTAATTCAATAGTTAGTTAACAATGTGACCTACCACGATCCTAAAAAAACGAATACTTGATATACGTGTGATGCATCTTAAACGTGTTGTTTATAGCATACCACCAATTATTTACTTACAAAACTCACGAGTATTAGGAAAAATATATAAAACATTAAATTTGTTAAATACGTGTATTTTTTACAACAACCCTTATAATTGCTGGTATAACAAGAGAATATACGAATTTATTTATCTCAAATGGTAAGTTAAAGATTAACATTTTTGTAAGGACCGTCACTTCATGAAGAATTTTGAAAAGAGCTTTACAATAAGTTATAAATAAAATTCGCAATTCTATTATATTGTGTTGTAATGACGTATTCAACCTATAGTGTGAAAACTTAAGTTTGTTATAAAAACAAAATGAATTAGAAACATCAACAAATATGACAATAACTTTTATCGATAAATATACAATTATTTTCATATTTGTTGATTGTTGCTTCCTAAATGCATGACTCGACCCATATATATCAAAACACACTTTTCAAGTGAGAAATCAACTATCTATCTTTCACGAGAGACTCAACTATCGTATTGTATAATTGGCGCAATAAATCACATGACATTGGAATAATATATATCACTAAATTTTTCTAATAAATGTCCTTATTTGTCAATGTCACTTTTGATATTGCACATTATTTTAGCAACGTATCATCTAACTTTTGTAGCACAAATATGAAGTTATGTTATTATATCTCTCACACTACACATAAAGAAACATTGCAAAGAATGTTATACCAGTTAATATAACACCAACAACATTAACTTATAGCCTTCAAATACTAGCTAGTCTTCTATATAAAATCAATAAGCAAAAGAATGTTGAAGGAATTTACCAGCTTCGTGACTTTTAGAAGTTTCCATAATATATTGATCATTAAGCATAAAAATTCTCAAATATTGTAATTTTGTTATGTCATGTTCTTTAATGATCAAAACTTTAAGTGTACAATGTAAATATGTCTAATTATATAGTGATTCTCATAATTTTTATATTTTGGTCATTTAGTGTTACCAAAACACTTCTCAACCTCACAATATTATTTGTTGTGAGTACACATGCGCTACTCGTTGTTGGAGGAGGGCAACATTGTTGCCAATGTTAGGAAGTTTTTTTCTTTTCTTCTTTTTATGTTTATGGCTCTTGTGCTTCTGCTTTCACGTTTGTATGTCTCGTAAACCAAAACGATGTTGTTTTTGTGTTTTTTTCAAAAGATTTTCAGACTCTAAAACAACGTAGTTTTTAGCCTTTTTAACAAAATTATAAAATACAACGCTGCCTCGTTTTTAGCAGGTTAATCAATTTATTTGCTTTTCCACCAGTTTCATGATTTGAATCTCGATTTTGAATCACAACAATTTTAAGGATTAAACAAAATAAACTAAGTTTCAGTTTTCAGTCTAACCTATTGTAACAGTTAATCTGTTCGATTTTTTTTATTACCTATATTGTAATAATTAGAAAAATGCTAAAGAGTACCCTTAAAATCTTGATCAAGATAACAAATATATATTTTGATATTAAAATTGAGAAAAGATTAAGAAGGGAAGTGAAAGGGTGGAGGGTTATAAAGTAATTTCATCTTTTAAAAAACCTAGGGGCACTTTCGTCTTTTCCTATTCTTAAGTAAAATAATATGAACCGTTAGATCAAGATCGGACAAAAAAATCCCTGTAGATTGTAAAAATTACAATGGAGACAACATTGAAAGTCAACAATCAAAGTGGCAATATAGGGATTAAAAATGGTGACTATGAGAGTAACCTTAACAATAACAAAATGGTAAACGAGACGGCGTATCTTCCACTTCCACCCGCATTCGCACTCGCACATTTTCTTTCTCCCTCTTTCTCTCGTTCTTCGATTGTGCTTTCATCTACTCCAAACCCTACCAGGTTCGTTCAAAATTTCCTCCCCTTTTAAATCACTTTTTCTTTAATAACTCGTTTAATTTTTTTAACGGTTACCACATCTTAGGATTTTAATCGTTTCCCCCAACATTTTATATTTTCTAAATTGTTGAAAATCCACTTTCTTTAGTTGGAAAGGCAATTTTTTTTTAAAAAAAAAAAAGGTTTTTTTTGTTGTTAAAGTCTCCTCACTGATAGTTAAAATTAAATTGTCGTGTTATCTCTTGTTAATTTCAGAATAGGTTAGGGTTTTCCTTGATACATTCATTTTATTTTAATTTATTTATTTGGTCTTGGTTTTGGAACTTGAACATTGGTCGTTCGATGTTGTGGTGGATTTGTCTTAAAAGGTGTAAATGTTATAGTAAGGTTTTTTAATATTTATGTTGAGAGAATTTTTATATACCGTGTTGGTTTTAATTTTGTTTCTTGATTTATGTTTGAATAGGTATAGGTTTTTAACTGTTAAGACATGCTGGACTGATTTTTTATGTTGTTGACCATGATAATCGAATCTAGAAATTTTAAGTTGCGGAGGTAATGCTCATGTATGTATCCGCGGCAGAAAATATATACATAGGGAGTAAGTCTCCTCGCTGTGGTAAATGTGTCTTTGTCCCTGCAAGTCATATGGCTGCATGAAGCTTTTTTTGTCATTCATTTATGTTTTAGTTCAAGTCTAGTCATAGAACACGGGTATTATGTGCTAAGCCCAACTGAGGTCTTACGCTAACAGTTCGTCTATCAAGGGTCATTAACTTGTTATTGGCCGTTGGTGGGAAATTGTGAATCTAACAAACCCCTGGTGGTGGATATAATCATTTTCACCCATGCACTTTTCTGGATTTCAGATGTGATAATTTTCACCCATTAAGCTTTTATTGATTTTTGTACTTTGTATCTTTGTTGCCTGGGGTTAGTTGGCCCCAAAACAAAACAAAAAATATAGTGAAAAGAGGAGTATAAGAGCTTATTTTGGTAATACTTATTTTCTGTATATACTATATCTTCTCCTTGTTTTGTGTCCGATGAATTTAGACATCCTACTTTTTATAAGATATGAAAAATATGTTGCTGCATATCTAATACTACTTGTGGTCTGCAAAATTTGTTCGGAACTAATATTTGCACGTTCTACATGAACTGCAGGGTCAATCTGAATATGAGGACTATAATTTTTGGTGGGGGAATTATGCATTGTTGGAAATAAATGTAGCATCGTAATTTTAGGGCCATAAAACTTGCTGTTGTCAGGCTTTGAAATTTGGAGTTTTGATGGATTGCAATAAAGAAGAGGCCTTAAGGGCCAAGGGTATCGCTGAGAAGAAAATGGAAAGCAAAGATTTCGCTGGGGCTCGAACATTTGTCCTCAAGGCTCGGAAATTATATCCTGATCTGGAGAATATTGCTCAAATGCTTGTTGTTTGTGATGTGCATTGCTTTGCTGAGCAGAAATTACTGGGTAATGTGATGGACTGCTATAAAATATTACAAATTGATCGCAATGCTAATGAAGCAATAATTAAGAAACAATACAAGAAGTTGGCTCTCCAACTTCATCCTGACAAAAACAAGTTTGCTGGTGCAGAAGCTGCATTCAAGCTGATTGGGGAAGCTCAGAGAGTTCTTTTGGATAGAGACAAACGATCTTCACTTGACATGAACTTGAGCAGGTTTTCAATGATCAGAACTGCCATGCCATCTCATCATCAACCGAATGTTCAGGTGAATTTTAATCCCGTGATGCAAACCAATGTCCGGCCCATTTTCACAAACTTAAATCTACAGCAGCAACATCAGTCTAGACAGCCAACTCAGCAGGGGATTAATGTTGGTGCTTCTAGTTTTTGGACTATGTGCTCATTTTGTAAAGTAAGGTATGAGTATCCCAGGGCATATTTAAATAGATCTCTTCGCTGTCAACAATGCTGTAAGCCCTTCATTGCATATGAGGTGGACTTGCAAAGTACCAAACCGGCAACTAATCCAAGTCAGCAGGTTTTTGGCCAGCAGAACAGTATTCCGAATGATGGTGCTTTTAAGGTCCGTGTTGGATCTCAAGGTAATTTGCATGCTCAGAGATCCAATACAAAATCTTATCATAAAAAAGGCTCTACTTCTAATGTCTCTGAAAAGCCAAATGGAAAGAGAAGAAGGAAACACGTAGTAGAATCCAGTGAAAGCTCTGAGTCTATAGGCAGCACTGATTCTGAAGATGATACGTTTTCCGACAACAATGGTTTTCCTGGTGTGTCAACTTATAGAGAAGAGTGTCCACGTAGATCTACACGGAGAAAACATCAGGTTTCTTACAACGAGAATGTTAGTGACGAAGACAATGAGCCGCTGCGACCTTTAAAACAGGGTAAGGGGACTGGTTCACCATATAGCGATGGTGAAAATAATGGGGAGGAAACCGAAATGAAGGATCAGAATGGTGAGGCTGCTGGTCTGAAAGATGATCAGAAAGAGGTAAAGAGGAAGCAACAATTTTATTCTGAAGAGAGCTCAGTAAATATAGATATGAAAATTAAGGAGGTGAGAGGAACAGAAACAGTGGGCAGCTCAGAGACAGATGAATCATTGGAGCATTCAGCCTCTAAATCAACAAATCATCCGGATGGTTTAGTTTATCCAGATCCAGAGTTCAGTGACTTTGACAAGGACAAGAAAGAGGAGTGTTTTGCTTCCGGGCAGGTTTGGGCTGTTTATGATGATATAGATGGCATGCCTAGATTCTATGCTATAATCAAAACAGTTTCTTCTCCTGGATTTAAGTTGCGGATAGCTTGGTTTGAGCCAGATCCAGACGATGAAGATGAACGCAAGTGGATTGATGAGAAACTGCCAAGTGCTTGTGGGAAATATAAACTTGGTAAGACTATAACCACTAAAAACCATTTGATGTTCTCTCACGTGACTTGTTTTGAAAAGATTAGCCGCTCTACTTTTAAAGTGTATCCCAGAAAGGGGGAAACTTGGGCTCTTTTTAAAAATTGGGATATTAAATGGTACATGGATGCAGAATCTCATGAAAAGTATGATTTGGAGTTTGTTGAGATCTTGTCGGATTATGTTGAAGGCGCGGGAGTAATTGTTGCATACTTGGCTAAGTTGAAAGGTTTTGTGAGCCTCTTCTCTCGAACTATGAAGGGAAGTAATTGCTCATTTCAAATTCCACCAGTTGAGTTATTCAGATTCTCTCACAGGGTTCCATCTTATAAAATGACTGGTCAAGAAAGAACCGGCGTTCCTGTAGGATCTTATGAACTTGATCCTGTATCCTTGCCAGTGAATCTGGAAGAGATTGTTTCTCCTGATGATTTGGAAGTTAAGATTAGTCATACTCCATCTGTAGAGGTGAGCCCAAGGTCTTCAGATATGTCGAAATTCACGAAGAGTCTGGATGGAGATGCATCCATGGTCAAGGTTAATTTGGACAGAAGCAAATCAGTAGAGGAGAAGAAGGATCCTGTTGGTCATATTGATGATGTTGAAGCTCCTTCAGCTTCAGTCAAAGATTCTTTTGAAGTTCCAGATCCTATGTTCTACCAATTTGATGCTGAGAGGTCCCATGAAAAGTTTGAGGTTGGCCAGATTTGGGCATTTTATGGTGATGATGATGGACTTCCAAAATACTACGGTCAGATTAAAGGGGTTAAGAGGGATAGCTCAGAAATCGAGTTGCAAGTAATTTATCTTACTAGCTGCTGGCTACCTAGGAATGTTGATAGATGGGAAGATGTGGTCATCTCCTGTGGAAGATTTGAAATCAACCAAAGTGCTAAGGCATGTACTTACAGAAATACCTGTTCTGTTTCACATCAGGTGCACACTAGAACTGCTGGTAAGAACAAGGAATATGAAATTTTTCCTCGGAAGGGTGAAATTTGGGCACTGTATAAGGATTGGACGCATAAAATCAAACATTCTGATTTGCCAAACTGCGAGTATGACATAGTGGAAGTTGTTGAAGTGAGTGATGGTTGGATAGATGTTTTATATCTGGAGAAGGTAAGTGGTTACAGTTCAGTTTTTAAGGGCAAATTAAATAACAAACGATTGACGACGATTACAATCTCTAGGACTGAGTGGATGAAATTCTCCCACAAGATCCCTGCTTTCAAACTGACAGAAGAACATGACAATCTTAGAGGATTTTGGGAACTTGATCCGAGAGCAATACCACATCATTATTTTATTGGCTACAAGAAATGAAGGAAAAAGGGTAGCGTTGTTACACTGTATTAGTGTAGGCTGTTTAGCCATGCAGCAGCATTTGGTAACCGGATGTCAATTTTTGGACTAAAAGGTTTTTTGTTTTGTTAAGCTAGATCAAAACTATCATTATATGTGTTATACTGTTATGTAGCATCCCCTGCACAAATTTAGTTCAAATGACAACACCTGTTTCCTTAGGTAGCTGCCTGAAAAAGTAAGGAGGTCGCTCTGGTTCTGTGCTGCATTTTTCACATTGGTTTGGTTCCATTCGAATTTGGTTATCTGTTGTGAATTTAATTTGTCCTTGAGAAAACTTAGAGACAACATGAGTTTTGTTGCAGTTGTTCTCTAATAGTAGCATGGTATGTGGACTGTCTATTTTGTATTATCCAATACTATTCAGTTTTTCTTTTCTTTCTAAAAAGGTGCACATATCATGCTGTGGTTGGAGAACAGTACCTAAGTTTTTTCTATTTCTTATGTTAGGCAATCAGAGTCAGTGTGGTTTAATCTTCTAAGAAACACATGAAAATGATATCAAAAGAATTTTGTGAAGTTATAACTTTTTAAACAGTTTTTTACGTAATAAACTTATTTTATGTATTTCAAGTCTTTCACTAACACTTGAAAATTTATAAAATTTATTCGATAAATAAGCTTATCTCAATTGAGAATTTTGTTAATTTTAACTGGGTCGTGTTGTTTCACCAAATAAGTCAAGGCTATTGTTTTATGATGGGAAGAGCAGAGAGCCATAGCAAAAGCTCGACTTTCTTTAAATCTATGTTTTTCTTTATTATTTTATTGTGAATAAAATTGATAATTGTTGATACTATATTTATTGGTGTAATTGACATAATTTATAATTTTTAAATCTTTATTGTAAATTGAATAATTTAATTTTCTTAATTAAATTATATATAAAAAACTAATATTTTTTTTATTGTTATATGACAGTAATTTACATTAAATTAATTTAGTCGTTGAATTTATGAAACAACAAACTTTAGTTTTTTTTCTCTTTTAAATTATAACTTCAATTTAAAGGCTTTTATGTATCAAAAGACTATTTATTCTTAACTATGATATATATGCTTTTAATTGGATTTGATGAATATTTCTGAAAAGTTGATTTTATGGAAGAACTTCATTGATTGACATTGCTTAAATTAATTTGAGAGATTGATCTGTTCTTTTGACTTAATATTTAAAAGATTAAATAATTATTTTTATATATAATATTTTTAAATAGCTATTTTATATGTGTCGAGTTGATTGTAATTTATTTTTTATATTTATATTTTCAGATAATTATGATTATGAATTTTTTGTGAAAAAGCTATTTATTTTTAAAATAATTTAATTTTTATTATATCTAAGTTAAAAATCATGTAAATAATAGATTGTGACTAATAGATGATACAAAAAAGTTGATATTGTCAATCCATCAATACTCTCTAATTTCAAATTAAATTTTACAGTTTTATTAATCGATTCTGTCCAGTAAAAACACGTACGACTTTGTCTTGTATCACTTACTAAACTTTATAGCTTACTTATCTTGTCATCGGAGGGCATTTGGTCTAGTGGTATGATTCTCGCTTTGGGTGCGAGAGGTCCCGAGTTCGATTCTCGGAATGCCCCCTTTTTAATAAATTCATTAATGTATTTTTAAATTCATCTACTAGCTTGTCTTTGACCAATGGATAAGAATGTTAAATTCCTCCGTCTTTTGACAATTTTATTTTTAGTCAATAATACTAATATTCCTTTATTTTTTTATTTGTCTTGTTTTCAAAATTTAAAGTAGTATTAATTATTGCTGGGTCAAAATAACCTACACAACCTAGCATTATTTTTTACGAGTTCTAACAAAAGGAAATATAATAAAAAAAAAGGAAGTTTAAAAGTAATGTTTTATAATATTACCTGTATCTTGTATATAATATTTTGGTTAAATAAAGAATTTAATTTATTAATAATGGATATAATGCTTAGAAGTTTATTCTCTAAAATAAACATTTAGTTAATATTTTTATTAAAGTAAACATAGGTTGATTTTGTAGTTTGAATAAGTTTAAGTGATATATTTAGAAAAATTTGTCTCACATAAATAAACTTTAAAGTAAGATATTGGTAAAAAAATGGATTTTTTTTAATACTAACGACAATATTTTTATAATAGTTTTTTTTTAAATTATATATTTCTTGTTTTATAAAATACAAAGTATTTTCATTAAATATGTCAATGTTTTTTTTCTTATTTATTTTTATTTTTATAATAACGATGTCTTTTACTTGTTGTACTACTTAAACATTTTTTATTATTTCTTAGGTTCAAATATACAAAAAAATTTAATTATATTTTAGAGGTTTAAATCCTTAATTTTTGTAATTTTGATTTTTTTATATAGAAAATATGAAATTATAATAATTTATCAAGAGTGACAATTTTTACTCTACAAGTCGATTTTATAAAGATAAATTAAATCTAATGTAAAACTTAACATGACAAAGTCGTCAAAGAGTTAACTTATTTATCTAATAAACTATATAACTAATTACTAATATCGAGAATTTTTAAATAAAAAAAATTAATATTTTTATTTTACTGTGTTAGTCCCAAATTGTATGTTATTATAGAAATTTCACATAAATTATGAAATATACTTAATGTTGTATGAAAGTATCATTCATCAATGGTATGTGAGAGATATATTAATTAGTTTTTTGAAAAATATAGAATAATAGATAATATAACAAACAAACAACTATTAATGATTCAGTATTTTAAAATGACATATAAATTGAGAGATAAAATAAAAAATGTAATTTAAGGGGCATTCCGAGAATTGAACTCGGGACCTCTCGCACCCTAAGCGAGAATCATACCACTAGACCAAATGCCCGTTATATTTTGAAAATTAAACAATACTATTGATTCCGTTTATCACATTAGTGAAACATTTCTATTATTCTATTTCTGAAACCCGCTACCATTTCCCTCCAAAAACATTGGCTATAATCATTAATTAACCTTTTCATAATCATAAATTAACCCTTTCTTTCTTCTCCTTCTTCCTTTCTGCCCTAATTTCACTTTAGGGTTTTCCTTTTCCATTCATGGCTAAAAACGAAGATCATCATCGCATTCACAGTAACACTTCACTCAATTCAGATCTCAACAACTTCGACACTCAACCATTCGACGATTCAAGTTAATCTCTTTCTCTCTCTCTTTGTGATGTAATTCATATCGGTACATAATTAACTTATTAAATCTTCAATTTTACATCAAATTTTCTGTATTCTCACTTGTTAGGTGGAGATGATGACGATGATAATGAATGTCGATACTTTGAAGATACGGTGCCTTTAGATGACGACGACGAAGAGTTGGAAACTCAAGTGGTGAACGTTGATGATGAAACTGAAGTGTTGGAAATCGCCGGGGAAACTCAGTTATTGGATGATTTCGATACGGAGTTAGTGGAGGAAGATATTGAATCTGATGGAACTCATGTTTTGGAGAATGTGGATGACGAGGTATCTGATGATGATCCTCAGTGCAGAGACAGTGGTCAATCTGCGGATCCATCGAATAGAGAGCGGGGTCGTGACGAGAAGGAGACTGGTTCCGGTAACTGATTACTTTTCCAATTCTCATTGGCAACTGTTTAGTTTTATGCGAATCATGTTAACCTCTTATAACTTTTTAGTTGTTACAACTTTTTTCCGAAATTATCACTTTTTTACATAACATTAATCACTTTTGAAAGTTTGATTCTAAAAAAAATCATTTTTTTCATAATGGATTTAAAAAAAAATGATTTTCACTCCAATAGTCAAACAAAATCATTAACAAACGGGTCTTTGATAGAAAGTGAGAAAAGTGTAGAAAGCATAGTAGAATTCGAGAGAGAGTGAGAGAAAGAGAGATTCAACAGTCTGTTGATTTCTGAATATGTGGAAGTGTTTTGTTTCTTTGATAGTGTGTTGCGATTTACAGAGCATGACAGTTGAATCAATTCTGGCACTATTCCTTGCTTAATATTTTGTTTTACTTTGCTTATTTGTGGATACAAAAAACTGATTTTGATGTCTTTTCTTGTGACTTTCCACTCCCATCAATTATTTTAAGGACAAAACTTGCTGAAAGTACTGTGTGTGTGGTTGGTGTTATTCTCCATAAAAAATGTAATTTGTAGATGGCTTTGAGTCAATTTATGAGAAGTTGCTTATAAGTTATAACTGTGTTTGAAAGTTGGAAGTTCGTTATATTTTTAGTGAAGAATAGTACCAACAGCACCTGTGGTGATGCAGGTGAGTTTTGTCATTATTTTAATCGGAAATGCTATTGTTGCATTGATGTTTTTCTACTGACTAAATGCATTGAAAAGTTCATTATTGTGTGATTTCTTTAATTCTTTTCATGTTTTATCATGTTTATATTCTTCATTTATTTGATTCATGTACAAAATTTATATTTTTTCTTTCAGGTTCAATACCGCCGCGGTTTACATTTATCCGTGCAGAATCTTTGCGGGAAGCTGCTCTAGCTAAGCGCAATATGAACTTGAAGCATACCCAAGACCAGTCCAATTCTGTCATGGGTATGAATCAGTTTTGTCAGAAACCACTAGCTGTAGAGAGCAAAGGAGAATCCTTTCTTGGATGTTCTGAGAAGGTTAGGGAAGTTGATCAGGAATTCAATCATGACTTTTCTAGAACAGCCGTGAGAAAACTTTTCAATGATGATTTACCCGGTGAAACAAATGGACCTTCTCTCAGCAACAATGATTTCAATGAATGGGAGAGCTTGGGCAAGTTTCCTGACTACCATGGAGAATTGGAAAGGTTAAGCTATGTTAACTCTCAAGAACCTGGAGAATTATCACAGATCAATGCTCTTGATTGTGTAGATAGATTTCTTAAAAGTAATTTCATGGAGCTTAATCAAGAAAATAATTGTGTTAAGAAAATGGAGAAAAAGTCAGAATCCCTTCCCCGCACAAAAGGGCAACAAAGTTTGTCCAAGATAATTAATGATAGAAGCAAAGCTAAAAAAACTGACATTTTTGACTGGGATGATAACTGCGAGGATGAAGGCGGGGGAGAATTATACCGAAGAAGAAAGGATGATTTCGTTGAGGGTGGAACTCGTAGGCCGAGATCTTTGCCAGGATGCTGGAAGAACAAATCATGTCGATCGAATGGTGATAAGCAAGATGAGGAACAATCTACTATCCCTCATAAAAGAAAGAATGCAGCCCACTCTGAATCAAGACTGGGGATGCATAATCTGAAAATAAGGGATGATAATATACAAGAACCAACAAGAAAATTGGAAAGGAATCTTGCTAATGAAATGGACGAACAATTTAATGGTAATTTCTCCAGAGGAGAGTTGGATCCTAATGGTAATGCAGATGGACGGGAAATGTTGGATGTAGGTTTAGATACTCAAATGGCTGCTGAAGCTATGGAAGCCTTATTCAACGCTGGGGACATTGTTGATCATGTTGCTAATGATTCCATTCGTATTACTAGAAGTAGGTCAACTTATCAACTTAATGACTCTTCCACTGGAAAAATGGGGCTAGTTACACCAAAGGAACATACAGGAAAGTATGACAGGAAAAGGAAAGTTGACGTTAAATCAGATCTTCAAACTTCAGGTTTATCAAAGAAATGTACTAAAAAGGTTGGACAGTGCAGAAAGGGCAATGTGACGAGCAGATCAAAGAAGAGAAAGCTAATTGTAGAAGGCAACCAAACCACTGGTGCTAATAAAAATGGTAGAATAGTTTCGTCTCCAATAGGTGAGCAAAGAAAGTCTGCTGAAGCTCTAAAAAGCCATCAGCTTGATGAGTTAAATAATCTTGACAGTAATGATGGAGGGGGGACTGTCAACGAAAAGCAATTTCAGGGTGAAGTTTTTCATCTTACACCAATTGCTCGTAGAACTAGACAGTCCTTAGCAGGGAACAAAATGATAAACTGTGACAAATCATTGAAAAGTTTGAGTGAAAAGGCAATGAGGATTGACCCCCATGCGAAACGTAAGGGAGTTGGTCTTCGAACGTCTGAAGCGTTGGCTCCTAAATCTACCTTGGGGTCTTCTGATCACTCTGCAGTAGTTGATAATACTGAACTGTGTCAACATGAGAAATTGGCTTCAAAGGAAAATGCCGTTGGTGTCAGTAATGATTTTGCTGTGGATATGTTTGATTATCCTAGAAGAAGGAGATCTCTTAGGATTATGAAGTTGCCTCATCACGATAAAGACTCTGAGAAGTCAGTTGGTTCATCTAAGTCAGTTGAGCATAATGAAAATATTGGGAAATCTACTTCTGTGAAGAAAAAAACAATGACATCTGCTGTTGTCAAATCACACGTGAATTGCCACGCGGAGAAAGCAAATTTAGAGAATGCAAATTCAGGAGGAATTCCTATTTGCTGTGATACCATGGGTGAAAACGATGCAAATCTTAATTCAAATGTTAAGAATAATGCAGATGCCCGGTTGTCCTCCAACCATTTGGAGTTTACCATTTCAGACGAATCACCAAGAGATAGGTACAAGTCACCTGACATGGCTACCACAACTCCATCTAATTGTAAGACACCAGTGAACAATGCATCACCTGTTTGTATGAGTGATGATTATTACAAACATTCACACAATAGAAAAGTTTCAAGGTCATGCCTTCTCAAAGTGTTTCGTAAAGATCTTCAGAGAGAACTTCGTAGCTTAACTGCCATAAAACCTGAACTAATTACTCCCTCTAAGGATTCGAGGAAGAGGAAGGATATGACTGATGTTCGAATTCTTTACAGCCACCACTTGGATGAAGATATCATTAAGCATCAGAAAAAGGTATGGTAAATTTTTTATAAACTAATGGCAAATACATACATGAAGCTGGGTTATAATTATATTTTGTTTCTCATGTTGATTAGATACTAGCACGACTTGGAGTTTCTGTAGCATCCTCCATTGTAGATGCAACTCATTTCATAACTGATCAATTTGTGCGTACACGGAATATGTTAGAAGCTATCGCTTCGGGCAAACCGGTGGTCACACACTTATGGATTGAGAGCTGCGGACAAGCTAACTGTTTTATTGATGAGAGAAACTACATATTGAGGGATGCTAAAAAGGAAAAGGAGTTTGGTTTCAGCATGCCAGTCTCATTAGCACGTGCGTGCCGGCATCCACTGTTAGAGGTAAATATATGTAGAACTCATCAAATGAAAGGATCAAATATTGACCATTAGATCATGTATGAATTGTCACTAGGCAGGATTGGAAGTAACTTATTATAAACGGTCACAGCTTAAGTAATTTCTATTGTTGACCATCTATGCAAAGATCCCCTTAGTTTGCAATTTGATGCAATTAAGCAACCTGGTGTTTTTGGTTTTGATCTTATACTTTTTGCTGATGTGACATTGTGCCGCCTCTAATAAAAAATCATGTAACATCAGCAAAAGGTAGCCTGTCTCTTCAATTGCTTGAAGGAGCTTAAATTGCTACACCAAAACTAAGTGAACCGAAAGTGATTTAAAACTTGGACAGACAAAAGCTTAATTAAGCCTATATCAAATACAAAAGATGCAATTTTTGTCTGTTGCTCCTGATCAATCATCATAATTGTCTGCAGGGTCGAAGAGTATTGATCACCCCAAATACTAAACCTTCTAAAGAGATTATTTCAAGCTTAGTAATGGCAGTTCATGGCCAGGTATGCATCTTTGTCCACGTATATTCTCCAGTAATGTTCATCTACGGTTGAAGAAAAGCATGTTTGGAATGTGAGTATTTCCCCGTTTACACGGTTTTCTGTGAAAAAATCCCAGATTAACAAAGAAAATTCCCTTGTTAACTCTATTGTGATTTTTCTTACTAATCAGTGCTGTGGTTCACTTAAGATTTTTATTTGTGAAATTGGTGGTTGTCTTATCATGGTCTCAGAAACACAGATCAATGTTCACATAATTGAACTTTTGTTTTCTCGCACAAGTTTCTAACCTTATATTTGATTCATCTTAAAATCTCTTTGATTGTGACCACATCTCCTAGGCTGTGGAGAGAGTTGGCAGATCTGCTTTGAAGGACCCTAAAATTCCAGATGATCTTCTGATCCTATCTTGTGAAGAAGATTATGCCTCTTGTGTGCCTTTTCTTGAAAAGGGTTAGAAACTGTTTCATTTGAGTTCAAATTTTAAAAACTTATCTTTTGCACAAAGTTAAGAATTCTATGGGTTGCACTTGCAGGGGCAATGGTGTACAGTTCAGAATTATTGTTGAATGGCATAGTTACTCAGAAGCTGGAGTATGAAAGGTTTGTTGTTTTTGATTTTGTGCTCATGTTAGTAATAAATTTGAATCTCTCTATAGGGAATAATATTCTCATTGGACTTCGGTCTTGCCCTGTAGGGCGGTGGGGTGGGGTTTCAACTTTCTCATATTGCCAATTCCTTATGTGGGCTAATATTTATGGTAGTTCATTCCTAATATGCATCTTTTGGTTGCAGGCATCGTCTTTTTGCAGACCACGTGAGGAAAACACGTTCCACCATATGGTTGAAAAGAGATGATAGAAAATTTACTCCTGTGGCTAAATCTAGTTAGAATTGTTTGTTTATTCACTAAATTTTCCTCATGATTATTTATAGTTTAAGATCATGTGTAGGTAATTCCCGGTCGATGTCCAAATAAATTTTTTTCCATGTATATTTGTCATGTAGAATAATGTGAAATATGTTTTTGTCCTCTTTTCTGTAAGTTATTTTGCATCATTATGCCATGGTTTTGTAATAATTGAATTGTGGTGGTAAAATATAAGAGCAAGAAATAGAATCCCAGTGTTAGTCATGGATCTGGACTGTGCTTGTATGATGAATTTGAGAAATCCTATATGATGTCTGTTCATATCTCAGTATTATGTATTATAAGCTCATCCTTTATTGTTGGGACAAAATTACACTTGACCAGCTCACCTCTTATTAAAACAATAAGATGAAACTGTGAAATGATATTCTTGTAACATCACTTAAATGTTTGGTTATGGAGTAAAGTGAGCACAATGAGAACCAAAAGTGCCTCCAACATTTGCCCAATTAAAAGCCATAGCCATAGTCCGAAAGTTTTTGTTCATTTGTTGTTAAGATAACTAAGGGATTTGATTATGCTATTACTAATGAAAGGCCAAGAGTAACTTAAACTAATTATGAAGCAACTAGTGAGAGAACACTTTGTAGCTGCGTTGAGGAACCTTCCGAAACATAGCCAAAGTCAGATCAAAATACAGAGGGAGCTGAACCAATGCGAAAAATGAAACAGGCAAACATGTTGCAGCATATATAGGATAAACTGCATATTTCAGCTGGTCTTCAACAATAAAGTAATGCCCTGCACAAAATGAGATCAACACAGATGCTATAGATGTGAAGAGTGTAGTCAACCCTAGAAGAAGCTTCCTTGGTAAGTCAACAACAAAATCCTTTTCTTGAAACCGAGACGTGAGAATCGAAAGAAACAAAACAAGGGCTGTGACAGAAGAGCAAAGTGCAACAAGTGATGTTACAGCAAAGAGTTTGAATGCAGGTTTTCCTTGCAATAGTGGTATGCCGGTATCTTGATTAGGACCACCTGGGATAGCTGTTGAGGTTGTGAATGCAACAGTTGCAACAAGTGCTGCTACCACCGAGCATGATTCTGAGGTTTTGGTGAGCCATTTACTACCTTCTTTTGCAAGTTGTGCATGTGTATCAATGAAGACATGCTTTGCTGTTTTTCCATCCTTATTATAACGTTCATAGAAATTAGGTGGCATTGAGTTCTTAACAAGCTGAAAAATACAAACATTATAAGTAACTAGAATACTGTCCTTTACCCATCTATAGTTTAATTAATTATTAGGAAGCAATCAAATCCACTTTACCTAGAACAAAACTTATATAGAGTGTTTTAGGTGTTGGACTATTGAGTTATCAAGAGCCATGTTATATTGTGGTTGTGCAACAATAGAAAGAATACCTAAAACAACATTGTATGTAAGTTTTGTCCTAACTTTAAAATTACCAAACAAAAGTGAGTTTCAACCAAACTATTACTTGCAAGAGAAACACTGATATTACATTGGTCTGAGTGGAATTATATTAACGATGGTCAACCATGTTTTCAATAGAGATAGGTCATTATCAAAGCTGATAGATACTTCACGCCGATAACATAGTTAAGAAAAAGAAGATAAGTTAGATATTCCCAACAAAGATTAGTCATTAACAAAGCTGATAGATATTTCACACCGATTAATCATTGACAATTTCTAGTTTGTGAAGATTTCTAAATTATTCTGAGGTCAAATACAGAGAAATAATCATTACCTTATACCACTTGTATTCCCACTGCATTTGCATTGCAGCACCAGGTACACGCCAAGGCCTAAACTTCCTATAAGTAGCAGCAAGATGTAATGCACTGTTACCATCTTTATCCACTTGACGAAATGCAGTCTCTTTAATCAAACTCCTCTTATTTAACAAACTATATATATGAGGTTGTCTATTTTCTATAGCCAAAAGAACAACATTCTTGTTCTCGGTGTCCACATCATGAATAGCTACAGGGTACATATCTAGAATCTTTTCAACCATTTCAGTTATTCCTGTCTTTGCTGCTATTAAAATTGGTGACACTGTTTTTCTTTTCTCAATAGCTTTATTTTCTGTATTGCTTTTTATTTTAGCTTTGCCACTACCACCACTATGGCCTTCACCATGAGAACTTGGTTCTATAAAATCATACTTGTATAAAGAAGCACGTTGAATAAGTTCATTCATCACTTGCTTAGCTCGAACGTGTTTTTCCTTCTTTCTTTGGATTTTCTTTACCCATGTTGCTCCTATCATACGTAAAAGTCTCTCAATCAAAAAATAAAATAAAATACAGAAGCCTTTCTTATGCCTCAGAGAATAATTTTTTTTTATAAGGACTAAAATTGTAAACTGATATATTTGCAATAACAATAAATATATTGAAGATTAATGCATGGTTATTTCATGTACTTACCAACACCAAAAACAATTAGCAAGGCCTTCATTGCAAGGATTAGCAATCTGATCATGGATTCCCAATTGGGAGGAAACCGGTAATGTTTCTTTTCTTTCTTTGCTTGCTTTTGTTCTACACACATAAACATACAATTTATCTCAAATCTACCAAAATTTGGATCTTTTCACTTGCAGCTAACATTAACTTTATATATATACATGTTGAAACATTATGATTTGTGTTGAGAAGGTAGGACTAGCATGCATGGTTTTACAAGAGGAAATTATAATACCAGATTTTAGAGATAAATTATTCTCTTCATCACTAGTTGTAGCATTTGTATCTTTTCCTGTTGCTGTAATATAAAAGAAAAATGATAGATATTAAGTTAGGTTTCTAATATACTTCCTCTTGCTTATATCACACTCTCATTTGAGTTATGCACACTTTTTTCTCTTTTTGAGAAGCTATTAAAAACATCTTTTTATTTGAAGTAGTTCATAAATTATTTTTAAAAGCTATGACTGACAGATAAAAACCATCAACAGTTATTAATTTTTTTATTTAGAAAAGTGATCATTTTACATAAAAAAACTGTAATAAATACATCTTATATGAATTAAGATACAATAAATAAATGCATATTAATAAAAAAATAATTAATTGTATGAAAGAAGATTGACATACTTGTTAATTTCAACAAAGATAAAAGGGTCATGCATAATCCATAGTTCATTGGACAGTGATGAGAAGAAGTCTTTGTGTGTGCTTGAATATTATGACTTATGTCGCATCTTTCTTCCTTGTCCTCCTCAACAATAGAACCTGCCATTGACACTGTTATCTTTTCTATGACTACTATTTCACAAGGAAAAAAATAAAATAATATGGGACAAAAACCTTGTTGAAAAGAAAGACTATAATAAAGAAAAGTGATCTTACAACCATAGATGATACGATTAATTAGCTCCATTCGTGTGCAGCTTCTAAAACAATTAGGCTTCCTAGCAAGAATATGCAAAGGTGATAACCCATCATAGTTTACGGCATTCACTAGCTTTGGATACATACCAATTATTTGAAGTGCCAAATCTATATATATCAATCAAATTCATCCAATTAATAACAATATACATAAGCATCTTTTAGTGTATACTCAATAAATCATATGTATTTTTTTTCTATCGGAAGTAATCATGTTTAAAATATATATATTAAATATTTAAACACGAGTGTTTTTATTAGCAAAAGTGTCAAGATGATAAAATATGATTGGATATAAATGTAAAACTCGTGCAATTTATATGTGAATAATATAGAGAATGACACTAACCAAAATATTCACTTGATATGGTAGAATGAAGAATGGTGTCCCCATTATTTTTTCTTGAAAGTGAATCATCATCTCTGTTTTGTTGTCTATCATGGAGAAAAAAGAATGCATCTCTTTTTCCATGAACAGCCGCCAAGAAAAGCGGAGTTTCGCCTTCTAAATTGCGACACGAAATGAGTGTATGATCTCTTTTAACTATGTTGTTGCAAATGTCAACATTCCCAAGCTCTGCTGCAACATGAAGTGGAGTGTTCCCTTTTGAGTTTTGCATCCTTAAGATGTTTCTAGACATGTTTTGGCTTATGTTGTCTAACAAGGTTGTAACAAAGCATGTTTGGCTAACATAAACAGAAATGTGTAACAATGTGTCTTCTGCTTTTGTGATCTTAGCTTCTAATACTTGAGGATTTTTTTCATATGCTTCTAAAACTTCTCTCCATTGCCCTCTCATTGCATAATTAAACAAACTTTCAAACTCAATCTCAGCCATTTTATGAGTTAACTAGATAACAACTATGTATTTTCTTCAAGATTGATGTATATTGATATTAATATATGCCTAAGTTTTGGAATGGTTAGAACATGGGTGTGTGAGAGATTGAAGAAGTGAGTTAACTTCCAACTTTATTAGTATTTGTATGTATAGAGAAAACTTGTCTCTTTCCATATTAATTTATTGTTTCCATATTCACAAAATTATGTGTTGAAGTAAGCTAGATTGATGTACAAAGAATATGTAAGGATTAAATTCACTCTAAAGGGTAAAATAAATGTATGTGGCTAATTGAATTGGGCGGTTCACATGCAACGAATTATAGATGCATTGAAATATAAACAATTAACTCAAATGCTTAATGGATTTTAAAGATGAATAGTTCGAAAAAATCTAAATTTAAATTCTATTTTGAATAATTTTTTTTAATCAAATCTATTATATATATTTAAAACAGACCTTGCTGTCACCTGCAGATATTTTTATCCTCAACTAAAAAACTGAACGTGTATGTATTTATAGATAATTTTTTCTACTCAATTTCTAAATAGCTTTTCCACAAATTCTATACACCATCTAATATATTATACTATATCTCCTATTTAAATATTATTTCATAACGTCTACTCATTTTTTTTTAAATTAATCCCACATTATTATTTCATAACGTTTGTCTAACATCTTTCACATTAATTTCATATTACTACTCAATTTTTTTTTGTCAGCATTAATAAACTTCACATTTTTGCCTCTACCTGCCATTTACTTATACGTTTTTTTGTCTGAATTAGTCAACTTCATATTTTCGTCTCTACGGATCATTTACTTATTTGCTAGCAATTGTATACATATTTTCAGAATATATAATATTGAACTTAATAACATCATAAGTTTCTTCAACTTTTTTTGAATTGAGAGTACATATGTCTATTGCTTACCCCTAAAATATATTTCGACTATTTATACGTGCATTTTATTGTTCGATGTGTTTACTAAGAACATTCGTCTGACAATGATATTTCTCTTTTATAAATTACATTAATAAAATTGAATATATATTATTGATATAACTACTATATCAATAATCATTTAACAATTGAGATATAAAATTTCATATTAATTTTTTAAAAAATCTATTTAAATTAAATAAATTAAAATATATCTGCACAACGTGCGAGTTAACATATAATTTTACTTATATTGGTTATACTTCAAGGTATTAGAGCTCAATTTCCTTAAGAACCGAAGGGTTAAGAAAAAAAAGATTAATTCATTTATTGATTATTGGTTAAATACTTTAATTGTTGAATTTAGAAGAGTAAAATTCAAATTTACATGTTTCAAGAGACAAGAATATAGAATGAAGTGGAAAGCATGACACGCAATATATAGACCCAAATGAATACACGTTTTTTCCAGCTTTATTCATGTGCTATATATGCACCCAAATTAACTTGCTTTTTCCTTCCATTGTAAGATAAGCATTTTCTTGTTGATGAAGGGGACTTGGATTCCAACTTATTATGTACAAGTCATTAGGTTAACTAAAGTTTCCAGGTTCATGCACATTATGTCCCCCTTACTTTTACTTAATTAAGGATATTATACTTATCATTATTTTGAAGTTGTTTACTTTTTCTAACTTCAAACATTATTGTACATATGACTATACTTTGCCTTTTGGCTTTGTATTAATGTAGAAAAACCAAAGGGAAGAAAAACATGATAAATGTATATGTTTGCTTTTCTCAACTAGATGTGTTCATCCAACTCACACTTATGCTTTATAACCCCCCCTTCTTTGGGTAAATTGTTGCCTTGTGGTGGCTTACTTGAGTAGAAAAGTTCAATTTGGATACAAGTTTGAACTTTGAAACACTTGAGTTTAAGTCAAGAATTTATTTTGTAGAATTAATTTTACTTCTAGAATTGTTTAAGCTAAAATTTGGGTTTAAGCTAAAATTTAGAACTTGAAGTTATAATTTTTGAGTCTAAACATGATTTTTTTTATTATTTTACTTTTAACTAAAATTAATTTATTTTATAATCAATTTTAATCACTAAACAACCAAACACATACTTATTCAAAATCAAGTTTACTAAATTAATCTATTTAAAATAATTTTTTGTCACCGCATTAACCAAATACTTTACGTTTTCTATTCACTATTTTCTCTTAACAATAAAAAAAACATGACAGCATTTAAAGTGAAGCAAATAACTAGCATTTCAGTTTGGAATTATTTTATCTTACTTCCATTAGAAAAATTTAATGTGAACATACCCCTTAATTTTTCATGTTTTAGGAGTTTCAATTTGAGGCAATGTTAGAGAGAGAGGAACTAGGAGGAACATTGTTTGAATTAGTTAGGATTTTAGAATGAAATTTGTTCAGGTATTTTGGAACATTATTACTATTATTATTATTATTATTTATTATTATTATTATTATTAATATTATATATTTTATGTATTTTATCATAAACTTTATTTTTAAGATAACTTTTGTTGACTTAAATGGGGAAATAACTTGGGGAAATAACTTATTGAATGAATTGTCTTATTGTCTTATATTGGAGTATGTTTTAAAGGTGCCGCTAACACTAATTTTTGTGTGTATTTTTTAATCTTGACTTATCTTTATTACTTATTGAAAAGCTCATGACATTTATTGACACCGAGCTATAAATGGAAAATGAAGGCACCTAGTTTAGGCGAGTGATTTGGTTTTGGATTGTAGCTTTCTTATGTTATTGAGTAGTATTTCAAAATAAATTACTGTTCACATTTTTTCTATTAATTTTTAGAATTGATTCTTTTTTAAATTTTAATTACAAAAATACGGATGTGTTTTATATAATAATTAATTACAGTACTTCTATATTTTTTACTTTAAGAGAAATTTTTTAACTTAAGCGAAATGGAAAGTACCATTATAATTAAAGACCTACTAAAAGTTATAGATATGTTATTAATCATATATTTAACTTATATTTTATTAATTATTTAGAGTATTTTATTAATCATTAACATATAAAACATTAATTATATCTTTAATATTTTATATTCTAGTAATCGATGAGTGTTTTATCAACTACATTTTATTGTACTCTTTAAGGACTCTTTAAGAGTAATTTACACTTCACATTTCAAACAAACATTGTCACCTATCACTATCTATTACTTTTTAGTTGAAGAAAAAAACATTGTCATTTATCACTATCCCATTACTTTTTAGCTCCAAAAATCAATTTATGTAACTTCTTTCTTTTTCATTCATTATATCTGAATTTAAATTAATTTTCAATAAACGTCATAGTTAATTCTATAATTTTCAGACAATTCAATTGATCGACACTGCTGCTGCGAATAACTCGCAGTAACAAATATTATCAAGTTCATCAACTTAGTGCATATTATCTCTAATATTCTCTCAGATATATCTATCAAACCTTGTTCGTCGATATAGAAAAAAAGAAAAATATAAAGGAAAGAAAGTAGAAAGAAAGAAAGTAAAAGAAAGGAAAGTGAGTAGAAAGTGAAATAATTGTTTTAATTGTTTGGTATAGGTGAAAGTTGAAGGAAAGAAAACTAAAAACTTTATTTTCCCTTATTTGGTTGATCATAAAGTGAAAGGAAAAAAATATACATATTTGTGAAATGACAAATATGACCTTAAATACAAATTAAAGATCAATCAAAAAAATAAATATATAAAATATATTTTCAATGATGTACAAAAGAAAATTTGTTTTCGTAAAAAACAATGCACTTACTTATACACAATAAATTTCAAAGTAATAATATAAAGATTTTTTTTTATTCTTTTGAAGTTAATTTTTTTTTGCTTTTACCTTCTATAAAATTAAAATTGCAATTTTTATATTTGATCATTTTCATTAACATATTTTAAGCTAGACATTTTACATATATTGAAGTAAAAAATCAAATGATCTTATAAATATTTAGTAAGGTATGATAAAACAACCTTTACCTCAATTTTTTTTATGTTGATCAATATTACGTCGTAAAGAAAATAATTCTTTTGAATGAGCTAGTGCTCATGCAACCTAATTCTATTATATATAATATTACCTAATTACATTACAGGTTTTAGTGGAAATTGACCCAGTTACACCTCTTCGAAAATACACAATTAATACATTGCATTATAATTGTAGTTGCTTGCTTGCGACACTTGATCTACAAGTGGTGTACTAGGGGTGAAAACACCTCAATTCAAACCAAGCTTTAGTTATTACTATTATAATATTATAACACTAATGCTAACCGGCACAAGGCGCGGGTATATTTTTATTTATTTAATTTAAGTGAATTTAAAAAGAATTAATATGAAATTTTATGTTCTAATTTTGTATTTATATCAATAATATATATATACAATTTTATTAATATAATTCATAGAAGAGAAATATCAATTTAAAAAAATGACTTAAATAAATAAAGTAACTTATTAATATTGAGATTGATGGATATGTCAAATATTGAAGTAATGTATTTGACAATTAAAATTAAGAGAGAGACTCAATTGATATACAATTGAGTTATAAAATATATTATTTTATTGCTGAAACTAAAAATAATTAAAGTGAAATAGTTGAAAATACATTCACCTTGTATTTTATTTTATTACTTTTTTTTGTCTCACTCGATCATTTTAATCATTCATCTTTGTGGTAATTGTAAATTTTTTTATTTTAAATCAGATATATTAGAATTTTAATTTACAAACATTCAAACAACACTAACAGAGTAATCATAATGATTAACATTTTGGTTTTAAAATTGAAATTCAAAATTTATAACAATTACAAAATATTAATCGTCAAATAATTATAAATATCCATCAAATACAAATAATTGAAAATGAATTACTTTAATTTCATGTCAATTAATACTATAAAATAATATATTTAATTTAAATAGTTTCAGTAAAATAAAGCCGACCAAAATTCAACACACATGACTTTGTCAATCATTTCTAAATATTTATATGCTATATATATTTACCAATATTAAAAAATGAAAATTAAATATAAATATTTTTTGTTTTTTCACTCGATCATTCTAATAATTGTAAAAAAAAATTATTTTAAATCAAATATATTAACACTGTAAAACAACAAATTAAATTTAATTAATTTCAATAAAATAAAACTAACCAAAATTCAAAGAGTCATGACTTTGTCCATCATTTCTAAATATTTATACACAATATATTTATCAATATTAGAAGTAGAAAATCAAATACAAATATTTTTTTTCCACTCATTTCAATCATTAATCTTGGTGATAATTGTGAAATTTT
>JBBPBS010001075.1:10489708-10544149 GCA_037974835.1 Cicer judaicum | reverse complement strand
ATTTATTTGCAATTATTTGTATTTAATGTATACTTGTAATTGTTTGACAATTAATATTTTGTAACCGAATTGTTATAAATTTTAGATTTTAATTTTGAAACCAAATTATTAATGATTATGATTATTCGATTAATATTAATAATAGTTTGAATGTTTGTAAATAAAAATTCTAATATATCCGATTTAAAGTTAAAAAAATTCAAAATTACCAAAAAGATCGATTATTAAAATGATCGAGTGAGAGAACAAAAAATATTTATATTTGATTTTCTACTTTGAATATTGGTAAATATATATAATATATAAATATTTAGAAATGATGGACAAAGTCATTTCATTTCACTGAAACTAATTATATTTAATTTGTTATTTTATAGTGCTAATTGACATGAAATTAATATAATTCATGTCAATAAACATTATAAAACATCAAATCAAATTTAATTAATTTCAATAAAATAAAACTAACCAAAATTCTAAGAGTCACGACTTTGTCCATGATTTATAAATATTTATATATTATATATTTACCAATATTCAAAGTAAAAAATCAAATACAAATATTTTTTGTTCTCACTCGATCATTTTAATCATCAATCTTTGAGATAATTGTGAAATTTTTTATTTTAAATTAGATATATGAAAATTTTAATTTACAAAAATTCAAACTATTACTAACATTAATAGAGTAATCATAATAATTAATATTTTGGTTTCAAAACTGAAATTCAAAATTTATAACAATTTGGTTATAAAATATTAATTGTCAATCAATTATAAATATACATCAAATGCAAATAATTGCAAATAAATTACTTTAATTTAATATCAATTAACACTATAAAATAACAAATTAAATGTAATTAGTTTCAGTAAAATAAAACTGACCAAAATTTAAAGAGAAACGACTTTGTCTATAATTTCTAAATATTTATATATTATATATATTTATCAATATTCAAAGTAGAAAATAAAATACAAATATTTTAACTTTAAATCGAATATATTAAATATAAATATTGAAATATATATAATAGATGAAATTAAAGGAATTCATTTGTAATTATTTGTATACTTATAATTGTTTGACAATTAATATTTTCTAACCAATATATTTTGTAACCAATATTAATAATAATTTGAATGTTTGAAAATTAAAATTCTAGTATATCCGATTTAAAATTAAAAAAAAAATCACAATTACCATAATAGATGCAGATTTCTACAATAGATGTATATTTGTGTTCTGAAATTTAAAATAATTTAATTTACTCAATTCAATTCTAAACACGCTTAAAATTATTTGAATCAAACTTTTTCAATTGCAATTTGTAAGCTACTCAACACATACTACATTGAGGTAAAACTAAGAATATGAGACACACAAAGCAAAGTGACACTTAAAAACAACTAAAGAAGGAAAATAGTTTAGAAGGGTGAGGGAAAAATATTAATGTATAAATATACCTTGTCATAGCATTGAAACTTGGGTATGATGGGTAGTGAAGTTTGTCGGCTGGTCTCATTCCAACTTGGATTTCCTAGATAGTCGCAATGATAGAATTTGATGTAAGAAACTATACATAACATTAAGTCACTATGAGACATATTGATTTCAAAGATTGCATAGAATATAATTGAATTTATGGTAGAGCAAAATCAAAAATGGACAAAGAGAAGGAAATTTTTTGTTGCAATGAACCAACTCATACCTATTTCAGTGTATCTTTGGAGTAGAGTCGGCGATTTCGAAGAAGAAGATTTTGCGAGGATGCAGCACAAGATGGAAGAAGAAATTGTTGGATGAAGTCATTAAAAAATTAGGAATTAGAGGGATTCAAAGAGGGACAAATTATTTAGAAATTAAGTAGAAAAAAAATGAAGTGAAACATAAAAACACAAGAGAGCTCTCTAAGGCGTACACATATGCTTTTTTGCTGAGGTGACATATATTTGCACATGTGGAAGAAATACTATGAGGTGTCATAGGAGTCTGTTTTAAATATATATAATAGATGTGATAAATATAAACTAGATTGTGAC
Source organism: Cicer judaicum (assembly GCA_037974835.1). Lineage (NCBI taxonomy): Eukaryota > Viridiplantae > Streptophyta > Magnoliopsida > Fabales > Fabaceae > Cicer > Cicer judaicum. The sequence goes on along the minus strand of JBBPBS010001075.1, from coordinate 10,542,106 downwards.
CGTGCGTGACACCAGATCTATTTTTATATGTGTATATGTAATTTTTGCATTATTAATATATAATCATTTTTTACTATAAAAATAGATAAAATAAAAAAAATATAAAACTCTAGTATAACTAACAATATAATTAATTGGCAATTTCAAAATTTAGGAGAATCTTAAAATTTAAAATATCCCAATGTGAAATAAAAATAATTTTTTTTTCTTCATGAACATCAATTATTTATTTGTCTACAAGTTAAATTTGGATATGTTTGCATAATTGTTGTTCCTCAACTTGTTTAGTTGAAAACTTAATAACCTTTGAACATTTGTAATTAATAATGTTATATATGCCAAATTATTATATATGTAATTAACAATGTTAAATATGCCAACACGAAATAAAAATTATTTTATTTTACAAAAATTTTACACGTTAAATTTTGGTTTGTTTGTAACATTGTTACTGGTCAACAGTTTTTAGTTGACAAATTAGTCATAATTGTTTTCGTTGAAGAACTTGGATTTTTAACTAATAGTATTATAGTGTTTTTTGATGGGATACAATCAAATATATTGTGAATTTGAAATTAAAGAGTTGAGAACAAATAACGTTTTTTTAAAATAAAATTAAAAGTGAAAAGAAACCATCGCGATAAATTGACATTTTAATTGTATTAGTTTTTTGCAATACCATACAAATATTATTATAAAATAAAAAGATCAATAACAAAAAATTGAAAAACAGAATTGAAATCCTCCAAAAATAGAATAACTTATTTATTTATAATGATAAAATGAGGTTATTGTTTAAACAACACGAGATTGAATTATTATAGTAACACTTTTTGTAAATGCAACTGATTAGTTTGTATACTTTTCTTTTCGACATATGTTATCACACCATCATTAACCTATAAAAAAAATATAAAATAAGTAATATAGTTAATTTAAATTGTAAAAATGATAATATGTTATGCTATATTATTTTTGATTGATAAGTGTATAACTTCTTAACTAATTCTATACAATCACTTTTTGTAATGACTTTTAGAGTTTCTTTTCTTAGAGATATAATATTAATTTATTAACTTTGTTTTGTTGAAAGCATGTTATTTTTTTGTTAGTGCAAGTTAAAGGATATTTTATTTGCATTTATAGATAATGAATTACAATGAATACATATTTGAATTAAAGTATAATTTGGTTAGTAAGAGAGACACTTTTAAGAAGAAGTTTTGGATCCAAAATTCCATAAAACTTATATTTTTTAGATAACATGATAAAACCAATATAACCATTAATTTCCTAACATTTACTTATAAAAAAAATACATTTCAACTATTAATAATGATATTGAATATGTCATTATTAATTTGTGAAGGAAGATTAAATCCTTCACAATCACTTTAAATTAAGATACTGTTAAGACATTCTCAATTTAATGTTTTAAAGAAAACAAACAAAAAGTTAATTGATAATGTTAATTATGATTCTAAATGTAATGTTAGTTTAACTTGTACTTTTGAGTATATTAATCAAAGATAGGATCCAAGCAAAACAAAAAATAAATCAACATGAAAAGCAAAAATCAGAACAAACAAGAACGAGAAACATTCTTGATAAAATCTGGAACATGGAGAATGTTAGGTCCAAGAATGATCAAATCAGCTTCAAGAACAATCAATCTCCACTGATTAAAAGAAGATATTGCTTCTGATGTTTACATCTATATCATCAACACTTGACAAGGAACAAACTAAGATGATCATATTGAAAGAAACTACTCGAATCACAAAGAGAGAAGATTGCAAGTTAGCAAGACCAACCATATATGAACATTTTCCAGCTTGACTGTCAAGAACGAAAAACATTTTTGACATAATTCTGGACAACAATATGATAAAACGAAGAATGTTCTAGTTATTAAAACTAAAGTTTGGAAAAACGGAGAACATTATCCTTTTCACATTTTTTAAGCCAAGAACGTTCTGGTTTTGACAGCGTTAATCCAAAAATATTTTGGTTTACAAAGAAAAAAGCCTTCTTTAGTTTAAGATCGATTTGAGCAAGGAAAGTACATCAGTCTACATTGCAAATTTCCAGTATTTACTACAAAGGAACATAATTATATACTCAAGATAATTCTGAGTAGATTCAAGAGAAAATGATCAACAAAAGCAAAACAATGTATCAAGAATAAAAAGCAAGACTAATCCCCAAAGTTGATGGTTTGCAATCCATAAGAACATTTATGGTTTGTTGATAAACTAGTCCCTATTACGACGATACCAAAAGTAGGTACACAAAGATCATACCAGAAAGATCTACTCCAAAAGATTAACAAAGGCAAACGCTAAGCATTAAGAACTAACAAACAAGATCAAATCAATTTTTAATGCAAGGAAAACTCTTGCAAATCGCGAGTGGATTTTCAGTTCATATACTAGGAATGTACAACTCTCATATGGGCAAAAGAATCACTCAAAAGGATCAAAGACCCAACTCAAAGCAAAATTGTCAAATGATCATTCTCCAGATTGATAAACATTCTCCAACTTATTACACTTGATCTTCAGCAGCAAACATCCTTCTCCATAATGATTAACAACTATCTCTAGAATGGTCAACATCATTCTCAAAGTATGATGACATCAATCTAGAGTGATACAAATATTCTCCAGCTTACTGACCATCATTCTCCAACCTTATATCATCATTCTTCAGCTTGTTTTGTGAGAATCAAAACACTATATTGAACTGATTTCATCAATCATATATCTAAAGACTAAATTACCATTAAACAAGATCATAGCTCTCCAAGAATGAAGAAGTTCAGTCCAGTCAAACAAAACTCAAAAATGTTCAAAGTCTGGAATATTTTTAATCATATAAATTGGTATTTGGTCAAAACTAATAGAGCACTACCAACAACTCTTTTTGACCATTATTAAATGTCCTAAAAAAATGTAAAAGGAAGGCCAAGCTCAAGGAAAAATCAGAGCTTCAAGTACTAAGCAATTCATTACTCCTTTCAATCATACTTGAATTTTTCTCAATCACATACATTGAATCAATTTTGATTTTTTCCATTTGATTCCTAGAATCATTCTCGTCTATTCTCTGTCAAAGAATTAAAATTCAAACAAGTGTTGAGCCTTCACAGATTCTGAAAAAATACTTTAAATCATATCATTGTAAACTCAAGGCTATAAATTAGTAGGAAATTCTTTTATGATTAAAAGGTGAACTGTAAAATCCTATCTAAAGATTGATAGATGATTTGATTGAACTCCTTTCTGGGTGGAAAGGTTTTAACTTTATAACAGATCAAAGTTGATATGAGCTAGGTGCTGTAAAACCAAGAAAGTTCTTTGTTTTGAACACTTAGTGGAAAACAGTTGTGAGGACTGGACGTATCCCGTATTGGGTGAACCATAATATATCATTGTGTGATATATCTTCCCTTATTTATTTACGTTCAGTTTGATTGATTATCAAGTTAAATACATAATATGAATTACTGATTTTAACTAACCAAGAACGTTCTTCGTTTTCTGGCTAAAACCAAGAACATTATCCATTTTCTGTTTTCACAATCAAGATCAATCTTGAGTTATTTTCTTAAGTGTTTAACAAAATATTTTAAAAAAGTTAATTTACAATTCAAACCCCATTTTCTTGTAAATTAATATTGCTACTTCAGGTATAACTTGATTAGTGAGAAACATCGTAGAGTTTTAAAAAGAAGGTTTTGGATCTAAAATATGATAAAACTATTTTTTGTGACATAATAAAACTAATATAACCACTAATTTGTTGTAGCTATTAATAGTGATATTGAATATTTCATTATAAATTTGCGAAGGAAGATTAAAAGAAAAATAATAAATTAAATTTAGTATTGATATATATTTATTTGTGGAACTTGAAACAATTGTTTAAAGTAAATTTTAATTATTTATCAAATAAATTTATAAAAGATTGTTTATTAACTATTATAAAAATCAAATTTACAATCTTTGGTATATTTATAATAAACATAAAAAATAAGTGATCAAGTAAAAGGTAAAAATGCTAATTACCTTTATCAAATCATCCCATACTTCATCCTCAACCTGGAACTTTCGAGTTAATGGATTCCAAGAAAATCTACTTAAGCTATGAAAAAAGACATAAACCAGAAAATGATTTTTCAATGTCTTCATTCTATTCTTTATATGATTCTTCGTGATACTTGGTCCAATTGAAGACCTTAAGGCTTCAACCATGTTGTTGTATGCTTATGTCATCCAAGCACCATCATGTCGATCTATTTCTCTTATTTGCCTCTTCACACAAAGCATTCAACAACATCTGATTCATCTCATCATTTCATTGTAGAGTATCTCATCATTTTTAAATTTGAGTCAGCAAATTTACAAGAAAAGGCACGAATGATATTTAATACTTTGCCAAATCAGTTTCCTAGATATAACCAATAACTTAATATCTCTTTTTTTATCGCAACTAGTTACCAATACAAATCTCCAACTATAGCTCATACCAACAAAAAAAAAAAAAACAGTTGGTTCAGTTACACCTAAGCACAGCCATGCAAGCCTTATTTTGCTCCAACGCATATCAACCATATAACAAAATAATAAAATCATCCTCTTCACATTTCTCTTATATATTCAATACAGACTCATTCCACATTTCAATTTCAATATCAATCTCTTTCTCTTCATCGGTTTACAAAAAAAAAATAGTATAGAATATTAAATTAAATAAAAAAATGGCTTGTGGAAAATCAAAACATGACGTAGCTTCAGGAAACACCGCCACCCTTCAACGCAAAAAATCAAGTGTCACTTTCAAAGAAGAACAAGAAAATGAGACACAAACAAATGACATAAACAACAAAAAGAAGGAAAATGAAGTTGGTGTTGAAGAAGGTAATAAGGAAGATGAAGTTAATGATGTTGAAGATGAAGAGAAGACAAATGATGAAGAAAAGAAGGAGGATGATGTTGTAGAGGGAACTTCTGATGAAGTTGAGAAAAATGATGATATATTGATAGAGAATAATGATGACAAAATCAATTACGCCGAATAATCTGTTGCTGCTGCCGAAGAACAAGAGAAAAATATTCCTTAAGAAAATGAATAGGTGTGTATAGAAATAAAAAATTACCAACATGATTCTTAAAAATTTCAAACGTGGATCAAATTATTCTTTGTAGAATAATTTGAGTAAATACACAAAAAATTGGTTTGGCGAAAAAAAAAGAGAATCAATCTAATTTTAAAACATCTCAAATGCGAATCAAATAATTTTTAAGGACATTTAAGTTTTTGTGAAGAATTAATTTCAATCACATTTAAAATTTTTAAGTGTTATTTTTTTTAAGTTCTTATCAAATTGATTTATATTTTAAGAAATTATATATATATATTTCAAAAACTAAATAGTCTTTGTATTAATGTCGGGGATCAATATGAGTTATTTAGTTATATATTTTTGCATAAATAAAAATATTTTTTAAAGATGAAATAAATCGTAAGAAGTATTGATTCTTAAAATTTTTTATTTGATTTTTTTTATGAGTACAGAAAAAGTAAATGGAGGGGAAAATGTTTTGTCTACGAAAGAAGTTGTAGAAGATACGAATGTTTCGATTACTGAAGCTAAATATGAAAATAATTAAAGAGATGCAGAGACAATAAAAAATCCAACAAGCACGAAGATATATGAAACAAAATATATAAAATTATCAACAATTGGAATTAATAAAGAGACTATAGGTTAAAATGTATTTGGGGAATATATATAGTCACTCTCAAATAATCATTACAACCATGAAGAATAAAGTATGATGTTATTCTCAAGAAAAAAAATAAAAATAAAGTATGATATTAAATTTTCAAGTTTTTTTATAATATCACTAAATTTAATAATTAGTTGATACTTTGATGTAATATTTCAGTTGTCCATAATAATTAATATTATAATATAAATATTTATGTATTTGAAGAAAAATCATCTAAATTTAAAATATTAATAATTTGTGAAATACTTTTACGAATCACATTAGAAAAACATAATTTATACTATGAAGTATATGTATTTGGCTCGTAAAAGAGTTTATTGATAAGAAATTTGATTAGTTTTGGTATTGAATATTGATGATAATATGTTGCATGAGATAAATTCATTATCAATGGAAGATAGTAAAGAAGAGAGAATGAGACATTTTGTCCAACGACAAATATTAAATAAATAAAAAAATATAATAGTTAAATTAAAGATGATGTAATAACTCTCGATTTTTGAACACGATTTTAAACTTGACAAGCGTATTCAATTTTGTACAATTTATAAGGTAGACATGTGATTATGGGTGGAGTCTATTTCAATCAATATTAACCTGTTTTATGTTTCTGGCGTCTTGTTTGTGACTATTATTTCCTACCTACCCACTTCTCCAAAGTTCAAACAGACTTGCAAAGTATTTCAAATAATTGATATGATATAAATATCATCTCCAAATATATATATATTACAATAAATATTTAAAATTAATATTGTTAATATGTTAATATTTTATTGAGTATGGGATCAAACATAAATTTTTTTTAATCCTTCAATTCCTCAAATTTATCAACATATCCTCAACTTTATATAATATATATAGTTTATTTATTTAAAGTTTTTAAAAAATGATTTTGATTTTATATATTTAAAAATAATTTTTATGAGAATTTATGTCAAAAAGTAAAAGTTGTTTTAAAATTATTTATTATCGATTAAAAAAGTGATTTTGACATTCAATTTAACTTAAATATTTATAATTAGTAATTTTGACATAAAAAGAATAATATTCTTTTTAAAATGTATCGTTTAAAAATAATTTTTATGATAAACTTATCAAAATAGCTTTCTATTTTAATTATTTTTTAAAATTTTATTATCTAAAAAAATTATAGTAAATAGATAAAATACTTAAAATGATATTTTAAGATAAACTATTTAAGATAAATTATAGCATATTGATCTCTGCAAATTTGACATAGCTCTTTTCACCTTCTCATAAATGCTCACAAACCAATTTTTATGGTCAGTCATGTGATTTGAGCAACTTGTATCAAGTTACCACTGCTTTGGGCAGTGATCGTCTGATTTTGTTGTAACCATTAACAACACTTCATCTGAGTCTGAATCTTCAACTGCCATTTGAGGTTCATTATTGTTTCTTTGGACCTTTTTGGATTTGCATTCATTTGTAAAATACTCCTATCATCCTCAACTGCCATTAGTGATCATATGTGAATATATTGTTTAATTCTTTATTTAATGGTGATTCTTATTTTGTTTAATGGTGGTCTATGTTTTAATTACACCCAAGAAATTTCTTGATTTGAAACAGACAATAACTTTTATAGTAATATATGTTGATCATGTAAATTATTTCGACTTTGTGAGTTCATTCAAAAATTTGGGTTATCATGACTTGAAGGGAATGAATTTGATGCATCCAATTACTATGAAACCAAGTGCCTCAAACAACTACAGGAATATAATGTTAGGTGTTGAAGATGATATTGAAGTTGAAAGCACTCATGGGGTTAGGGATGTTAAAGTTGTGAATAGAAAGATCATATATGAGGTTCTGATTTGGTTCAATTGAAAAAAATGATTCATTTGACCATTTTATATGAGTATGATAAAATTCAGATAAATAATGAATACATGGACTAATTTGGCCCCATAAATTAATACATAATTGTTGTTTTACACATTAGCAATGACTAATTTGATAAATGATGGCAATATTTGGACAATGTCCTAGTCTTCTTTGCTCATTCTCTAAGAACTAATGCAAGATTGGATTTCTTCCAATGTTTTTCCTTTGGTTCCTGGGACTACTTTTGCTACAAATAGAATGGTCAAGAGGGAACATCCAGCATACAAAAATATAGTACTTAGGTTGTGCAAAATATCTGGTTATATGGCCTAAATCTAAAATCATATTCAAATTCATTTTAAATATTCGGTTAAAATCATATAGTTATAATTCGATTTATTTATAAACCGGTTGGATATTCACGTATGTTTTATATTTGAATTTGATTTTAATCTGGTTTTTGTCCACTCAACTCCCAAAAATCCTAAATCTCAAAAATTGATTGAGATAATTTATTTGGACAACTTTTCAAATTTATTTTTTTCGAAAAAATATCATAAAAAAATTAAATAAAACTTTTTTTTTTCAGAAAAATTTTAAATCAAATTTTTTCTCAAAAAATTTAATGAAAAAAGTTTTAAAAAAGTTTATAAAAAAATCAATACAATTACATGTTACTGATTAATGGACATAAGAATTAATGTATTGTTGAATAACTTTGTTGGTTCTATGCTTACCAGTGGAACTCCAACTCATAGAAAATTGAAAGTATATGAAACCACCCAAGCTCATAAGAAAATTGAAAGTATATGATCCCACCAAACTCCCACCATTTCCATTCGGCATAATCCAAATTTAAATATTAGCTGGAATAATTGTTTTTCACTCTTTACGTACTTTTGAGTGAAATTGGAAATATTAAATAAGTTTTTCGTCTCTACAAATATATATTTTTTGTTTTTAATTCTTCCAAAAATTTTCATTAAATAATGATTCTTCAAATATGTTGTATTTATAATTTTAACCCATACTTTTAAACTCATATGTATCATTTAAATTTTTGAATGAATTTTTATAATTATGTTTATAATATTATAACAATCTCCCGTATAAAAATTGAAAATTTATAACAAATGAGAAATTAAATGTGAATTTTAAAACTTTTGGGGCTTAAATATATAAGATTCTAAATTTTTGTGAGAGATTTTTATAATATTTTCAAAATACTTACATAAAATCATTCAAATATTTAAACGATACACACGAGTTGACTTAAAAATAGAAACTAAAATTGTAAATGTAAAATACTTTAAAAATATATAAGAAGACATCTCATACTTAATGCAAAAAAATTAAATACACATTTTAGATTGTAAAGAAGGAACTTATAGTCTATGTTTAACAATAAAAGTTTAAAAAATATATAAATGATGAGTTACTTCAAACTATAGCCGGTAATAGCTTTGATAAATCTAAGAATATTCATTTCAAAATATTAAACTTATAGATTGGATTAAGTATAAATCATAATATGGTTTCAATTAACAACAAAAATAATTAAAATTAAGTAGTGATTCTTTATCATTCTCAATATTATTTTGTGTATTTGTCTAATTAAAAAGTAATACTTTGATTTTGTTCATTATACATAGTCTCCAAAAAAGATAATTTAATTAAAATATTTTTGAAAGAAACATGTGATCTAACACTTCTGATAGTACAAATACGAGAAGGGGTTGAATTGTGTTTGCCGAAGTTGATAACTTTTTGATAATTTATTAATAAATAAAGAAACTAGTTTGATTTTAGTGACTTAGATAAGAAGCAATCAGATTTAGAAGCAGCAAACAGCGAAAGCATAAATAATTTGACACATAATTTTGTTCTAGTTCACCATTTACTTGGTTACATTTAGTCCATTCATTCAAAAGAATTTAATCCACACATTCAAATACCTTGAATTACAAAGCATCTAACTATCTAATCTAGTCTTCTCAAACAGCCTCACAACCCCAAACTTTTAAGAAACTAATCACCTTGAGTCTATAAGTCAAGTCTTCTCCTAACAACTTGACAACCCCAGATTGAAGAAAGAACTAAACCATTATCGGATTATATACAGAAGATTGAAACTTGAGTAGTTATTTTTAACAAGTTGATAATAATAATAATAACTCTCACACTCTGAGAAAAAAACACTCAGAAAATATTTATAACTTGAACAAGTGTTTTTCTCTTTGAACTTTAAGATAAATTGAGAACTTTGAGCTTGAGTTACTCTTTTCTATTATTCGATGCTTTTCTCCTTTAGTCTTGAATGTCTATTTATAGTGAAAATTTGGACTTCAATTTAGTTTTTTTTTATTTTTATTTTTAATTGTATCTTATTCAGATTTTGTTTGTAATTCTTCAAATTGATTCTATTTTTATTTTATATAGATTGAATTTGTAAATTCTTCAAATAAACTATTCTTCAATTTATGATCAAATATCTTCATATCTTCATTAAATGTTGATAAAATATTAATCAAATCTTCATTAAATGCTGATAAAATATTCTTTAAATATTCATTAAATGTTGATTAAATATTCTTCAAAACTTCATTAAATGTTGATCAAATATTCTTCAAATATTCATTAAATTTTGATAAAATATTCTTCGAATCTTGACCATATCTTCTTTTCAACTTGGTGAAAGATATTCTTCAATTAAAAATATGAATTAAATCTTATTTTAGATTTTCATCAATTATAATTTTGAATCAAATCTTATTTTAGATTTTCTTCAATTATAAATTTAAATCAAATCTTATTTTTAGATTTTCATCAATTATAATTTAAAGTCAAACCTTATTTTAGATTTTCTTCAATTATATGAATCTTCTTTCGTACTATTTGAAGTCAAATATATTGTTTTCATAAAATACTTTTGTTATCATCAAAACTCTAAATGTAAAATCAACTTAGTTCTAACAACCTCTAATTATGAATTATTTATCAAAAATTTATGTGAAAATGAGACATGAAACATAAAATGTAAAAAATAGTAATTCATTCAATTAATCAAAAAAAGAATAAAAAAATAATAATACTCAAGATAAAAAGTAAAATAATAATTATATAAAAGTCAATGTTTGCAAATATATCTCAAATCAATATCTTGAATTGCTACTACAACCGGTAAGACCATGCCTACTTATATATATATATATATATATCCACAAATGTATATTGTTTTTTTTTTCTTCAACCTTTCTACCTTAAATGAGGTATGTCCATTGTTCTTCTTATTTTTAATGATTTACAAATTAATTGGAATTTGTGGAAGTACTTTTGTTGGAGAGGGATCTTTGCTCTGGGTGTTGTGGTATTAACTGAGTTTTAATTTGTGTATCATTCTGTCTGTTTGCATATAGGTTCAACTGCTATGTAAGATTAAGTTACAGTGAAGAATTTCAGGTACTGTTAGATAGATTGGAGCAAGAAGCTAGATAGCTATGAAGATGCTAGCTTAATGTTTGGGAGAATAAAAGAAGACTAAGTTATCATGTAAAAGTCATATGTATCACTTTGATTGTATAATGAATAACCTACTTGAATTCCATTACTTTTGACTTTATTTATGAGAATAATGTTAATGTGTAGTCTTGATTTTTTTGATGTTGTCGTCGTCTAAATTGCAATTACAGATAGTTGAAAGAAAAATGTTGAGTTTAAACAATGAGTTAGAAATAATAAAAATCTCCAATTCAAAGGGGTGGAGAAATGGGAGGTTTACAGAGCAATTCAAGAAATCATGCAATGTTGATTTCCCTTTGTTTTCAATATATTTTTATTTTATAGTTTATATGAATCTACTTTTGTAATTGTGCACTATCCTTTTTATATTTAGATGGATAAATTTGTAGTTTTCTACAAATTAAATATCATGGAAGGAATTTTAATTAACATTGAAATATTTGGAGTATGTAATTTTATGATATTTTTATCTAGATAAGACGAAGTAAATTTTATAAAACAATGAATCCTAATTATTGGCCCATGTGAATCATATGTGATTCATATTGAAAGTAGTGGCTTGGGAAAGAGTGTTAAAGATTTGTATAGGATATTGTTGATATTAAATGTTTAAGTTTGTCTCATTTTATAAATAAAATAAAATTAGCCTTTTTTTTATGAGTTTGGTTTGAATGTGATATTAATGTGCTTGAAACTTTGATAATAATATATTAACTTTGATAATAATATATTAATAGCGGATATTAATTAATTTTATAAATTTTGTAAATAATATTTTATATATTATAAATATAATTATTTTATAATATTATTTTATTGATTTATAATAATTGAAAATGATTAGGAAAATTAAAATGAGAGAAAATTATATTTATCTCAATTATCTAATTTAATTTTGAAAATATTTTATAAAATTCGTATGATAATTTATTATATAAGATAATTGTTTGACTCATTGTACTGTGATTGTTAATTTATTTTTCAACATATAACGATACTTACATTTATTCGATGAAACTGTGATGATTGTGACTTAATTGATAAATAGATGTCCATCTACTGCCATTGGAATGAAGACGTCATAGGAGAAGTGCTTTGGTCATCCTCCCAACCTTGAAAGTATGAGAGTTTTTGGATGTGTAGGTTATGCTCACATAAAACAACGTAAACTTGAGTCAAAGGCCTTGAAATGCATGTTTTTGGGTTATCACATATGAGTAAAAGGGTTCGGATTATGGTGCACTGAGAAAGGTCAACCTCAAGTATTGATCAACAAGGATGTTGTACTTAGAGAGTCTAAAATGTTCTACTCAAAGGTGGACACAAAGCAACACCAACATGAATTGATTAATGGTGAGAAGATTCAATTGGAGGTGGAGTCTTCTCCAAGATCAATCATTTGAGGGCAAGATTCAAAATCTGAAACTTAAGATCAAGAAACTATTGAAGATACACCTCAATAGGATCAAAATGATCATCTCTTGACCAGAGATAAGAAGAGTATGATGATTATTTCCAAACCTACAATGTATGGTTATGCACATATGGTTGCCTTTGCACTCACTGCTACAAAGGAATTTGTAGGTGATGAGCCTAGGAGGTTTGGTGAAATTGTGAATAGAAATCAATATGTAAATTGGATAGAAGTTGTGAATGAAGACTTGAGCTTTTTGCATAAGAGTAACAAATGAATGTTGGTTAACAAGCCTAAAGGGAATAATTTAGTTAACTGCAAGTGGTTATTCAAACTTAACGAAGGAATTACATGGGTTGAAAAACCTAGATTCAAAGCAAAGTTGGTAGCAAAAGGATTCACACAAAGAGATACCATTGATTACAATGAGGTATTATCTCCTGTTGTGAAGCACTCTTCTATTCGTATGATTCTAGCCATGGTTGCAAAGAAAAATATACAGTTGGAACAACTTGATGTTAAGACAACTTTCATTCATGGTACTTCTATGATTCAACCTGAGGGTTTTTTAAGAAGGGTGAAGAAGACAAGGTTTGCTTATTAAAAAGGTCCTTCTATGACCTCAAGCAATCACCAAGGCACTGGTACAAAAGGTTTGAAACCTTTATCTTGAAGAATGGTTTCAATAGGTGCAAACATGATGAGTGTGTGTACTTGAAAGAAATTGAAGATGATGTTGTCATCTACTTGCTCCTCTATGTAGATGACATATTAATTACTTTTGATGGCAAAGAATAAATTAAAAGGGAGAAAATGTTGTTGAAAAGTGAGTTTGAAATAAAGGATATGGGGGCTGCAAGTAGGATCCTAGGTATGTAGATCACAAAAGACATGTCTAAAGGAACTTTATGCAAAACTTGGCTAAGGTCTTGAAGAAGTTCAACATAGATCAATCAAATAGTGATAACTCTCATGGCTCAACATTTCAAATTATCTCAACAGGATTCACCTAAAATTGATGAAGAAGTTTCTTACAAGATGAAGGTGCCATATGCAAATGCAGTAGGAAGTCTAATGTATGTCATGATGTGTACAAGGCCAGACTTGGCCTATGCCATGAGTGTGGTTAGCAGATACATGCGAAAGTCTAGAAAATTGCATTGGGAAGCTATGAAATTAATCTTTATATATGTGAAGGGAACCTCGAGAGTTGGTTTGTTGTATGCAAAACATAAATGCAGTGATGATGTAATTGAGTTTTTTAACTCAAATTATGTTTGTTGATTGGATAGGAGAATGACCTTGACAAGTTATATTTCTAAATTTTGTGGTAACACTGTTAGTTGGAAATGTAATTTGCAACATGAAGTCTCATTATCCACCGTTGAGGCTGAATACATTATTGTAACTTAAGCAATCAAAGAAGCAATTTGAATGAAAGGAATGATAGTGAGCTTGAAAATAGAATGAGCAGTTCCAAAAGTATTTTGTGATAGTTATAGTGGGACTCATTTGGATAACAATTCTATGTATCATGAGAGGACGAAACATATAGATGTCAAGCTGCATTTTATAAGAGAAATCATTCTAAATGAGACGTAATTCTAGAAAAGATTAAGACTAAGAACAGCTCAATTGATGCATTGACTAAGGCCTCGTTAGAGCCTAAATTCAAGCATTATTTGCATATCTTACAAGTTATGAAACATTAAGTCAAGTCAATGGGGAGAATTGTTACTTATGGCGGGACTTTATGGTGTTGGAAGTTAACAAAGGGGAAAATTTTGTTATTTTCTTATAACAAAATGTAAGCAAGTAAGTTAGTAGTTAGTGATGATTGTAAGACCTATTTAAGGCTTGTAATTGTTTCATTCCAGAACGTAATAAAAACAGTTAATATACTCCCACAATATTATTTCTCTAAACGCTTTCTGTTATTGTCATCACTTTTTTGTGATAGTATTTGATATAACTCATCAAGAACTCAATTGTTATTTTTGTCTTAATAGTAAAAAATGTTATAAAGTTTCAAGTTTCGGTTTGTTTGACTAATTTAACTAAATAAAATGTGTAACTGGCCATCTTTGAAATTTCAATTCCATTCACTATCATGACATGGTTGCAAAGTGTACAAGCAGAGCTTTAAAAATTGATTACTACTCTTATCTCTACTTATAAAATTTCTCATTTCCCAAGACGAATTCATAATCTTGATGAAAGATATATTTAAAAATAATTCTAATAAACACAATTAATAATTTAAAATGGAGGTTATATTTAAAGATACTTTTTTCCCGCATTGAATGTTCATAATTAAAGACAGGTTAACTTCTATCAAAACTTGTGTCCAAATTAGTATCAACAGAATCTTGTGTTTAATAACCATGCATCAATCGTGAGTAAAAATAATAATAACCTTACATCGTTCACAATTAGAACTATTGATTTTTGTGGGGATCCACAAATCAACTTAGTAGAATTGAGATTCCAATGTAGTAAAATACTTAGTTGGGCTAATAACATCTATTTATTTTAGTTACAACAAATATGTACCAACGTAAGTACAAAAGTAAAAAAATTATGTTAATGGTTGAACAAACACCGTCTGATGGATACCGCCAACTCATTAACCCTCCCATGATGAAGGACGGATATGCATACCGCAAGGCAAACACCAATGGAGACAAGCACAAAAATAGTTGGTCGAGAGCTCAAGAATCCCTTTGTAAGATATCGATGGTCACATTTGTTAGGCAACTCTTCCACGTTCATTATAATATCTCTTTTCAAAAGAGGTGTACTATGATTTTTTTCATCAAAAGCAAGACTTCTTACATATCCCAATTCTGCATCTGCTCTAGACAGGATACCCTGCAGAGCAAATGTGTAAGATAAGATACATGTTAGTTATGATGCAAATGTTGAACCATTTAAACAAATTATAACCTCTACAAATATAACCATAGTCTAAGTTTAAACAAAATTATGACCAGGCAATTATTATTCACGATAAAGTAGTAAACCTTCATTGATAGCTGATATTCATTTTATCCTTTAAAAACTTGTATCATACTATACCTAGAGTTCTAATTGCCAAGAGAAGTGCTAAAACAATACACTACAATCCATGTAACTTGCAGAATCACAATTATTATGGGGATAAAATGAAGAAAATTAGTAACTCTAACCTGACTATTAACTTCAACTACCGATAACATGTCATCTTGAGAACAACTTTGACAATCTTCCATTTTGGAGTGAAAAACTATACCTCCACCTCTATGATGTTTCTGATAAATAGCATCTCTAGCATTACCCATGCACTTTAGTAGTTGGGCCGTGTCAACATCACTTAAATTGGATTTCACGATTTCTGTTAAAATTATCAAATTTGGTAATAGTTTTCCCAACATGATTGTTGAATCATTGCATACTAGAAAATCCAACAAATAGCAACATCTTTGAATATGTGAAGTAGATACCATTCTTTCAAAATTTTCTGAAGCAGGGTTCTTAAGTAACCATGCTATGTCTAGAAGCAAGTCTAATGAAGATGACGTCTGAGTATGGACAAAAGCTTCACATGAACTACAAATAGAACCACCAGCTGCAGACCGAAATTGTTTATAAAGGAGAGATACATCTAGTTTTTTTTGCAATCTCTTCATTTCAGTGCAAATTTCTTTATCCCCAATAAGCACAGGAATAAAGTTTGATAAACCAGACTCATTCTCAACCTATTGAAGGGAAAAGGAATATGATTAAACACGGAGAAAAATTATGACGTGGTATAGAAGAATTTCCATATTGCTAAAAACCATTTAAATGAAATTTAATCGTTATAAACATATCTTCCTCCAAAATCACATCAAATCAGAAGGTTCTAGCAATTATCTTGATCTGACATTGCAATCATCAAAGAAAAATCTTAATTTTTATAGATAAAATACAATTCAGTACAACATTACCGGACACAATACTCCGAACCCCAAAGTCAATTCAATAATTATCATGATAGCGACAGCTCTTAATAAACGAGCTTCCTTACATAAATTTCATTTACTTTATATAAGAATCAATTAAATGAAAAGAACCAACAAGATAGCAGTGCATTGTGCTGATCTTTTGATGCATTGAAATTGAAATGAATTTATCAAAAATTAGAGAGTTAAACAACAATAAACTATAGAAAGGAATCACCAACGAAAAATGGCACATCCAAATTAAACCAAGTGCTTACGTTCAAAGTACTCAATTACGCACATTAAAAATTCAACGTTCCTCGATCTGTTTGATGATTTTCTAGAATGAAATGCTAAAATATTAGGCCATATATACAATTCAATTGCAACAAATGTATTAGAAGTTAACTAATCGAAAAGAAAACATACAACAATAAGTATGGTCGACGCCGAGTTTTCCCAACGTGCTATGAAACATAGCAATTAGGAAATGAAAAATAGAGATAAATGCATTAGTTAAGAAGACAGAACCAGATATAAATAACTACCTCAATAAATGCAGGCCCCATGAGATTTTCCTCAGTATGAGGAATACATATTTTGTATAACTGATTGTCAAAAGCACAAGAACTATTGTCTTCATTCCAGTTATGTGGAGATGGGACACAATACTCACACTTCAGATACTTTCCATAAAAAGATACAAGAAACCTGCCATGATTATCACATTAATACAATTAGAAGTACATTTATAAGTGAACAAAACTTTAAAATATGATACATTTGAAAATGAGCATATACATGTGTTTACTGAAATATAAGAAAACACAAATATGATCAATTAATATTAAATTAGATTTCCCAATAAAACTAAGATTGAAGTGACACCACAAAAGATTATAACAAAAGTTAACACCAACTAATTCGTGCAATTATTAAGCTATGGGGATGTTACCCTATAAAGAAGTTTGATTCCTAAAAAAATGCATAGATTTACTATGCAATTTCCTGTGCTGCTATTAGTTGTTTTTCACGTCTTGTTTTATGTGCAACACTTGATGCCAGTGATGATCAAAATCATTTGATAGCTTCATGCAGCATAAACGCTAGCTACTTAACCCAAGATGGGATCTATGTTGTTAATTTTGGATAGTAGCGCTGAACAGCAGACTCTAAATCTGGGATAGCAGTTCAGCGGAAAGCGGGAAAGCAGCTATTCTAATATAATTTTTATTTTAAAATCTATGTTGTCCATTCTCTAAACCCAAAAAATTGAAACTTCATCTTCTCCAAAAGGCATGCAGTCTCTTCTCAACATATGAAGGTGGCGGCAGAAAACAGCAGACTGTGGCCGAAAAGTTTTCTACCTAATGGAAATGCCCGCAAAAGGGCTATTCAGCCGCAATTTGCAGCGGTGAATGCCGCAATTGTTGAATGCAGATAGCGAGCACAAAATGTCGCACCAGAGGTTGCTTCTGCTCTGTGATTGCACCAAATTATTAATGAAGTAATTTTATAGTAGCAGAGATAGTAATTGTTTATAAAAAAATTATTGATGAAGTTTTAATTGTTACGCGCACCATTCCTTTTGTATTGATGTTTGAGGTTGAGACACGTATATTAGACAACTAGTATATATTTATACTAAAATACTCCCTATTTAATTCTGCTGGACAGGTGTGCAACATGTGTGGATAGCCATTAATTCTCAAAACCAATAGGGTTATAATTGGAAAGAAATTATAAATTAAGTCTTAGGTCTCAAAGAACCATAGTTTTGAAACAAAAACAAAATGCTAAAACACCATAAGAAAAGGAATGAAGTAATAATTATGGATAAGTATTTATCTTTCATTTACCTCTTTTTTTTAATGCCCTCATTCATTATTTGGTGTCTTTCTTCCAAATGCATTCATATAAAAGCCTCTTTCTAACACTAGTTTATTACTTTTAAATATTTATCCTGACCCCACCCCCTTAATTTTCTTTTAGAAAGAAAGTGTCTCTTGCTCTCCCTTCTCCGATCAAGGAAGAGATCGTAGAAAATCATAGAGAGTATTGATCTTAGGAGGCGCTCAACTCTGGACAGTATGGATATCTATTCAACTGTAATCCTTTCATTTTCAGGAATAATACAAACACTGTGTTCTATTACTAAGTTGTTTCTCTATTAATTGCCTTTGGGTGGTTTTGATTTCTATTGCTTTCCTTATGACCTATGAGCGCTTTACCATACTTTAGGTCCTCAGCATTGCCAAAAATATATATAACGCACAACTGCAGATAAGCATGCTTACGTATGTCAAATGAATATATATACAGAGAAAGCCTGCTTTAAATGATGTTTAGAAGAGGTGACAATTGCATACCGAAACTTAGGCTGCAGCAAATTACTTCCACAAGCAAAAAATTCCATCGGTTTCCCTGCTTCAAAGCATGTGGGATGAATATAGTGAAGCCTAGGTGCCTGCAAGTTTACCTCAACTTCTGTCACAGAACTTCCATCTGTAATCATTGAAATGAGTTGTTAATTTAAAAAAATTGAAAGCTACCAAACTAAGAACTTGAAGCTTATAACTCAAAAAACAAACAGAAACTTTTATTGATTACACAGATACAGTTAAAGAATTGAATTTTCAATGTGTTTCATTAGAATAAAAAACATAATGCATATCTCGAAAATGGAGGATCAACACACTGAATGATTTATCATAACTCCTAACTATCAGGTTCTAAAATGCTCGTCAAGAAAAACAACTCAAATAACTCAATGGGAATAGTGAGCAAAAAATAAGAAGTAAACAAATGAAATAGAAACAAACCTTTCATAACACTGAAGATCGTGTCATTCAGATGAATAAGAGCGGAGCCTCTTCCCCATAGCAACTTTCTAGGAGCAACAAGATCGTGCATGTAATACATAGGATCTTTGAGTAACTGGTCAATCCATAAGAGAGACAAAATGAGATCAGAAATCAGATAGGGAAACAAAAAAAATTAACCAATCAAAATCAGTAAAAACTTGGAAACGGGGGGGTTAAATCTTTTTATTAGTTAATTAATGAAATTCCCGATTCATCAGGGGGAGAATTGATACAGGTAGCAAACAACTAATTGAAGCACAAACAAACATCTCAATATAGAAAAACTAGCAAGTAGCAACCATGAGAATGAGCATAACCAAGAACCATAGAGTC
Source organism: Cicer judaicum (assembly GCA_037974835.1). Taxonomy (NCBI): domain Eukaryota; kingdom Viridiplantae; phylum Streptophyta; class Magnoliopsida; order Fabales; family Fabaceae; genus Cicer; species Cicer judaicum. Next base: position 10,522,362 of record JBBPBS010001075.1, on the reverse strand, counting down.
TAATATGGGGCCCTTAACCTGTAATAAGAAAGCATGCTTTTTACCTAGCAACCACTTAAGATATGATATACTATAATATAACTATAATAATGTAAGGGTCAAGTTGAACACATACACCTATCCACATAATATTTGGCATTGCAATAAAAATAGTCAGGATTGTACACCCAGGGCGGATATATCCTTCCAGTTCCATAGGCATGCTTGCCAACCATTGGCATATCTGCAAAGACATTTGACAGCCTGTTAATCAGTCACTAATAAGTACATGGCAGAAGATCTTGCCACAATAAAATACTAAACTGTAATAAAATGCTTTAAAATACTTGGTTCCGTAGCCTTCTAGGAAATTCTGCAGGATTCCAATCGTAAAGCTTAAAAGAAATCCGACCTGTTTGGCACTACAGGCAAACTTTCAATCAGCAAACACTAACCATGGTTTCTCTTACCGAAAATAAACATGCGAAAGAAAATCGATAAACAAGTAGAGCAACCCACCATAGAAGAATAATCACTTCTATTGTCACAATATGAAGGCGACTTGGAAATATTGGAAACATCTTTTCCAACATTCACTTGTGTTTCAGCAGAAGCAACAATGGACACAACACTATCACTGTTAATATTCTGTGTCTCTGGAGTTGAGGACCGAATAGCAGATGGTTCTTCTTCATGATCTGGCGACACTCTTTTATCAATATTTTGACTGCTCAAATTCGAATAATCTACAAGATGCATATACGGTCAATGAATAAAAACCACAAGAAAATTAAATTAAACCACACACTATCATATGAAAATAATGGGAACAAAAAAAAAACATTTATTCCACCATAAATTTGACAGAGTGATAGTGTGATACTGATTACTTAATATAAACCAACCTATTCCAATTTCTCCATCACAATTTGAATCCTCGTTTTGAGTAACAATTTGAAGTTCATGGTCAACAAGTGCTGTAGAATCTGAAGCCTTTCTCCTTCTCCTAGTGTTATGACGCTCCAATTTCCTTCTACAACTTCGTTTATCTTTGTCGAAGTCCGATAAAACGTGAAACCTATCACATACATCAACACAATCCCTAATTAACAATGAACATCGCACATAAACACGATGTAACTCAATTTGATGATAATTAATTACAAACGAATCTTACTTTCCGCACTGTTGACAGTATCTCTTAGCCTCACCATCAAGAAGAACGGTAGCGGCATTTGCACATCGCAAACAAACCCTATGTCGTCGGTGATAACCTTTAAGTTCAGATATATCAACTTCACAACCAGTAACCTGACAACGAGACGACGAAGATGCACGTGCGGTACGAGCACGTTTCTTACCAGGTAAACCGTTTTCTTCGAGCTGAGCATCGAGTTCAGGACACGCACATGGAACCACACCCGCGAGAAAGTTGGAGCAAGTGAGTCTAGGGTCACGTTTTCGGATCTGAGGGTTAGGGATGGTGTTAGGAGGGTTAGGGATGGTGTTAGGTGGGTTAGGGTTGGGAGTAGGTGGGAGTGGTAGAGTTTTGTCGTCCAGATTTAAAGGGAGAGATGTATCTTCATCTAGATTAAAGTTAAGGAAATAAGTGAGGTCCCAAACAGAGGAAAGATCTTCGGAAGGGTCCATACTAGGGAGAATTGAATGGGATTGGGATTGGGATTGGGATTCCATAAAGATTACAATTGAAGTGTAATAGCGCCGTTGTTAGATAATTATTGAATTTTTGACGGAGAAGCTACGATACGGTGGTGGGTGGTCTTAGTCGTTGGGTTTTGTTTTTTCATTCCCACTGTACGATGTCATCGTGGCGACGTTTTCAAGTTTTCTTACTCGTTTCAACAAACACGCGCTCTCTATCCTTCCATCGCAAGCGTACTTAACACGTCACATATATAGTTTTTAGTTTATGTAAAATTTTAAGATGACCAACCGGTTGGGTCCAGCAAAATAGCTTAGACTGTTAATCAATTCTGATTCAAATGCTTATTCATATTTAATATCCGAGGTCTTAATTACTTTCATTGGAGGAATATATAGAAAATCATAAAATTCTTTAAATGTAATGTTTGTATTTATTTTTAAGTCACTTAATATTTATTATTTAAATTTTTTAATAAATGTTTTAAATTTTTAAATTTTTATAATAAGAAAAAGTTAAATATAAATTTTTAAAGTATAAAACGTTTAAAAATTGATATTTAGTTGAATGAGTTGTGGATGCCATGTTGAAGGTGATTAATTGAATAAAACTTGTTTTATATAATATAATACATGGATTAAATTTATATTTATATTTTAATAACCATTATTATAATTAAATATATATTATCGTCTATTTATATCAACTATTCTTTTTATGAAAATTTGTAATATGTTGATTATTTTGCAATGAGAAATTAATAATTTATATTATTTTTGTTATAATTAGTTGCATATAACCCTTCTTTTATAGATTTATGTGTAATATACTACGTATCTTAATTTATCTTTAGTAGCAAATTTGTGGTTTTTAATTGTCTGAGTTTGGTTCCTTTAATTTTAAATAAACAATTTTGAGCCCTAATTTTTATAATTTCTTATAATCTTCTTTCTAAATGTCAATGTTGTTATGGCAAATTAGAGACACGTGTTTCATTTTTAGTTAAAGCGGATATTATAAAGTTTATAAAAATAATAATGAATCTATTATTTAAATCACAACATAATATCCATCTATAGGTATCTACTTAAATTTGTTCTGATTTGAGTTGAAAAAATCTGATTTGATGGAATACTTGTATTAATTTTTTCTAAAATTAAAATTTGTGGGTGAGAATAAATTTGAGTGTTGATATCTATTTTGATTCCGTTATGCATTTTCACTGTTAATATTATTATTATTTTTAAATTTATATACATATTCAATATATTTAATATTTTTTAATATTAAAAGTTATAATTTTTTTATAAGAAATATAATTTTAGTGTTTTTTAATTTTATTATTGTAAAACGATAATTATTTTTTATTTTATTACATTAATTATAATTAATATAACTTTTAAATTTATTATCTTAGATATATGAATGAGTACAAATACAGGTGAAGAAATCCGAATTCCATCGCAGATGAAGATGAAGATTTAAATTTTACACCCAATAAAAAACTGAATCGGGTATGAATTTTTCTGGACTAGTCGGATGGGGGAGCCAAAATTCACCCCACTTTATTTGAGAGAACGAAAGGAATAACGACAAAAGAGATTGAGAGATAAAAAAAACATAATTATGAAGACAATTCTTAATATGAATAGCATTAAGAATATTCTATTTTCAATACTTACTTTAATATTTATTCTTTTATTGGATGAAATTAATATAGATTTCACACTTTAAAAAATTAATCTCAAATAAAATAGTGAATTCCCTTGAGTTTTATCTAATAAGAGAAAGAGAATTAATGTTAAAAATAAAATATTTTATGCATTTCTCAACTTAACATATATGGCGACAACATAAAACGACCACATAATTTGCCATGGAGAGAACAGCAATGTGGAAAGCAAGTTTTCATGGTGAAATTGATTCGGGAGACGAACTCTGAATTGTGCTTCTTACAAGTTTAATAGATTCATTATTTTTAATAAAAACTTTCTAATATTCAATTTTGGCCAAAAAGAACAAAAGAGCATCTCTAATTTGTCATGTCCGCATTGACGATTTAAAATTAGAGTGGGAAACTTAAAAATCACAAATGAAAAAAACTAGATAGATCAAAATTATTTATTTGAAATTAAAATAATCAAAATAATATAATTGGAAAATTAAATGATCAAAAGTAAAATTAAATTTTATTAATTCCTATATTGAATTTAAATATTTTTAAGTAATATATTTTTTTCAGCAGAAAGTGAATACAATATTCATTGTTGAATGATTAAATTAGGGGATGCCATGTGGAATGCAGTTAGTTGCATAAACATTATTTTATATTATTATAATATAATGATATAATATATAGATAGATAGATCTATTTATTTATATTTTAATTATATTCTATTGTGTAGTTAAATATTTATGTTTATGTTGTGTAGTTAAATACTTTTAGTTAATATATTTTTCAATAAAAAGTACATATGAAGCATTAATTATTGAACAATTTAAGGGATGCTATGTGGAATGTAGTTAGTTGCATAAATAACTTCTGTATGTAATATAATAGGTGATATATTTCTTGTTATAAAAATATTTAATATGTTTATTATTTTAAATGAGATATTTATAATTTATATATTTTACTTTTATTATTTTTGTGTAATTATTTGCATAAATTTTATTTTATAGAGTTATATATGATATATTGTAGAACGAAAAATACAAGAATTGAAGGTATAAATTGTAATATACTTTTAAAATGGTTTTAGCAAGATTAAAAGAAAGCGATAAAACATTACAAATAAGAACTATAAACATATAATGCAACAAATCAATTTACCTTGTTTCACCGCAAACACGTTAGCTACATTTACTCCCTTTAAATTGAATGATTTAATTTAATATATATGAACGATGTCACACGTCTACTAAACACCTACTAGTCAATCTAACTATGTTCAAGTCTTCTCAACCTTCTAATTTAGTATGACCAAGTTGTTGAGGGATGCAATCACTATCGGATCAGATTACAGATTAAAAGTGTTTATGGGGTTTTATGAATAACTCTAGCAAGAATCTGTTTACAAAGTTAAGCTTTTAGAAACTAAGATATCTCAAACCACTTAGAAAAATAACATGGTTAAGAACTAAGGTGCAAAGACGAAAATATTTTGTTTTTTTTTTTAGGATTTCTGACAGCTGTCGTGATGGTAAGAAATCAACATGTATCAAGATGTTTTGTATCAAATCTTATTATATTGATTCACCATTAAAACTTGTCCAAACATGTTCTCATAATTCATTTTGTTGAAACAAACTCTCAAATTAAAGTTTTGATAAAAATAAACAAAGGTTAATTAAGAATATTAATTATGATTCTAAAATGTTATGTTAATTTAATCAATGCTTTTTAGTGTGTTAATTCAAATATAGGAATAAAGAAAAGTAAAGAAAACAGTTAATAACTGAACAGACAGAGAAACAAGAACATTCTGAACAAAATGGAGAATGATCTCCAGATTGACTGACTGGCATAGTATCTTGACCAATCAATCTCTACTATTTTAACGAAGCTTGTGCCTTTGAGTTTTATATTAAGTTCATTAGTACATGGCAAGAAACAAATAAGTATCATCACAGTCAAATAAGGCTTTCGAATCATTAAGATAAAAGGTCTCAAATCTAGCTAGTTGAAACAGTTTGGAACACCTTCAGCCAAACTATCAAGAAAGTTTAATCAATCTTGATCTGTACAAAAGCAATTAGGAAGACATCTAGAACAATCAAACTGAATCTCCAGATTGATCATCAATCTCCAGAAAGTTTAAACTGTCAAAACCAGATTGATAATCAATCTTCGTTTCTGCAGAATTACAGTTCGGATCTCCTTACTTCTGCAAAGGTTTATAATCATTCATCAAACTGTTTTGAACAAATTCAAGGCTCCAGATCGAAGCTATAACATCAATAACTGGGTGACAAGCTTCAGAGATCTTTAAACTCAAAGGCAAACAATTTAAAGCAAAGTTGTAACAACATCAGGCAAAGCAGATTCAAAAGCTGAATTCTTTTTAATCATATATATTGGTTTTGGTCAAAAAAGATAGAGTACTATCAACAACTCTTTTGACCCTCATTAAATGCTCAAATCACCTGTAAAAGCAAGGCCATTGTCTAGGAAAAAATGCAGAAAATTAAGTGCTATCAATGTCTCATAAATCATTCACATTCACATACTTGAAATTCTCATTTTAACAAAGAAGAATAAGTTCTGAACTTTTTTTTATCTCATTGTGTTATTACTACTGAATTCTTTGTAAGGAATCGAATCGCAAACAAGATTTGAGACATCTCAGATTCTATCAAAACAATCTTATCATTATTATAAAACTCAAACTATAAGAGTTTAAGTATAGTTTGAATAAATTGTAATGAATCCTATCAAGATCGATAGGTGATTAATTTACTTTCTGGGTAGAAAGAAATAGAGCTTGTAACAGATCAAAGTTGATATAAGCTAGGTGCTGTAAAACCAAGAACGTTCTTTGTTTTGAACACTTAGTGGAAAATCTCACATATGTGAGGACTGGATGTAGCCCGAGTTGGGTGAACCAGGATATATTTGTGTGTGGTATTTCTTCTCTTATCTCTTTATTTATTAAGTATAATCGATTAACTAAGATAAAACATAAACTGAATTTTTGTTTTCAAGCTAACCAAGATCATTCTTGAGTTAAATCTTGAGGTTTCATCAGGAATTTTTAAATATGTACATTTACAATTCAAACGCCCTTCATTATAAATCGACATTGTTACTTCATATTTTGCATATCTTGATATAGAGACAAGAAGAGCGGAAGGTATGCCACACAATTTTTCAGACACATAACATATTTAATATGTTGAGCATAGGATAGTAAAGTTTGATTTCTTCAAAGCTGATTTATTATCAGTGTGTTGACTTTCAATAAGAACATTGATTTCAATTAGAGCATTGATTTTTTCATCAAAATGTTGATTTTCTATCATACTATTGATTTTCTATTAGAGCATTGACGTTCTATTAGGGTGTTGACTTTCTATCATAACTTTATGTTAGAGTTTACTTTCTATCAGAGTCAGATGATCAAAAACTTGTCACAATTATCAAATGCATAATTATCATATCATTGCTTGCAAAACAAAATCACCAGAGTTGCAGTTGAGAGTGCGTTCATTAGTCTCAAAATACAATTTTAAAAGCATTGTCTTGATGTTCATTAAAATATCATAACAAAACTCCCCTTAAAATATGCACGTTTAAAAGTAAAGAGCAAAGAATAGTATTCTAACAAGATAAATTTGATAAACGTTGGTAATTGTTCTAAAAAAACATATATTCCTTCTTTGTCACAGGACAAATCACAGGACGAAAAGCGTAAAGTGGAAACAACACAACAAAGTAAAAAAAATCCAAGCATAAGAAGAAGAAAAAAAAAATTAAACTAAATATTGGGGTTGGTTGCCTAACTAATATTAAACCTAAAGTATTATGAATGTCCTCCTCATTCTTTGTAGTTTGATCCATAAACACCTTAAATCTAACTTCTAATCAATCAAATTTTTCTTATTTGACAAACACTATTGAGATCAATGACCAATCCCATAATAAAATTGATTGATTTTTTAGGTCAGTAATAATTAAACTATAGATAATATATATATATATATATATATATAATAATATAAAATTATGATAAAGTTGAATGAGATAAATAGATCTATAGAATGAGACAAATAAAAAAAAGCATTTTGAATATTTTATTTTTATGAAAAAAATTAAAAAATGTAAACAATTGAAAATTCAACAAAATTTTCCAATACAATAAAAAAAAAACAGTAAATATAATTGCATTTAAATAAAAATTGAGAACCGTATTTGTGCGAGAGTTTATGTCATCTATTAACAAAAAAAAGAAGTATTAAAATACACTCTGGTCATAAATACACATCTATATCGTGACTTTTTTCTTAACACGGCAAATGTATTTTGGGATTTTTATTATGTTCATTAGTTAAATAATTAATTGGTTCACACCAATATTACATAGAAGTGCCTAGCAAGCAGTGTATTTTTTTTTTTTTTTGTTATATTAATTATTTAAATAATGAATTATTACACACCAATATTAAATAGAAGTGTCTCTCATTAACATTTGTTCCACATACATATCTAATAAAACAGCGACACATTTCATTTCAACTAGTTTGTGAAAGTGTTATGTAGTTCTGTCATGGCTCTAATGTACACATTATTATCGCCCACTCTCTATTATTATTATTTATTAATATTTTATTTATTAGATTTAATAATAATAATAATTATTATTATTATTCTTATTATTTAAAATGTTTATAATTAAAAATAATTAAAATTAAAAATAGTAAGTTATTTTATAAACTACAAATAAAATACATTAAAAATACTAATTGGACAATTATTTAATTAATAAATCAAAACTAATTATAATATTTAAAAAAAAATATTAATAATAAATAATAATAATAATAATAGTAATAATAATAATGGTAATAATAATAGTAATAATAATAATAATTTGCTATTTACCATATTTATTTACCAAATTGTACAATTTATAATTAATCAATTTATTAAAATTAATTTGATACATACAAAATTTACTAATTATTAAATAAATATATTAAAATTATTTTTATTTTATTAAATAAATAATTTTTTAATTACAAAAATAAGAAAGAAAAAAAATAATTAAACCTAATACATGGTCACATATTGAAGACGCGACCTTTTATTAAATTTTTAAAAAAATTATTTGAGCATGTTGCGTGCCGAATTTATCATCAATCGCCGTAATTAAAAAATAAGACATTTTGGTATTATTTATTCATAGTACGTGGCAATGTGGTATAAAATTTATAAATAAAAAAATTAGAATAAAAAATCTTGATATTGTATATCTGATTTAAATCTAAAACTCTGCAGATTTTTGTGAATTTATTTATTATTTTATTTAGATACGAAAAAAGATGCATATCACATACATTTTTATCATTAAATGAATTCTTGTGTTAATACTTGTATATAAATAGAAAATATCTCAACGAAAGATATGAGGATATTTAAAAAATAGAAAATATCTCAACTCATCACGTGTGTTAGCCAGTTGCATAAACTTTTATATAATAGATCTCAATTAATTAATTAATTAGTTCACATCATTATCAAATATTAATGTCAATGGATGTATGTATATTTTTTTGTTGACAGATGGATGTATAATGCTTGTGTATAAAAATAAAACCATTTTTAAATCTTAACTTAATTGAGAATATTAATATTATCAGGTTTAATATTATATTTGAGTTGAAATTTCATATATTTGAAAAGAAAAAAAAAATTAAATTATACTCCAATCATAAATACAAATCAATACCGTGACTTTTTTAACCCAATAAAATATATATGTCTTTGTTATGTTCATTATTTAAATAATTAATTAGTTCACACTAATATTTAAATAATTAATTAGTTCACACTAATATTAAATAATTAATTAGTTCACACTAATATTATAAATAGTAGTGCCTCTCATTAGTGAGAAGTTCATTTTGTTCCACGTTCTTGTTTAATCAAACACTGTGTACACATTTCATTTCAACTAGTTTGTGAAAGTGTTGTGTAGTTCTGTCATGGCTCTAATGTACACATTATTATCACCCCCTCTCTATTTAAACCAAACAACGCCACTAATAAAAAAATCAACTCTTCTTGGTTCTAACCATCAATGGGGTGCTGCAGATCTTCTCTGTCAATCCCACCATAGACTCAATCAGGTAGAACTAACATTTTTTATTTTTTATTTTTTATCTGGCAAAGGATATTGTTGAATTTGTGATAGTTTTTGTTTCATTTAAAAAAAAAATCGTTTCCAAAAGTTTGTTATGTCTTTTTTAAAAATATTTAAATGTAGTTTTAGTCTTCTATTATATTTATTATATAATTTTTATCCCCTAATTTTTTAATGTAATTTTAGTATCCTAATTTTTTTTTGAAACATTTTATCCGACCTTCAATTTAACACTTAAATTGGATGATGTTGCAATTAAATTGAGTGGTTTGGAAGTGATTTGTATTTATAATTTTTTTATTATTTAAAATATTTTTAATAAAATTAAAATGATTGTTCTATTTATATAAAACAAAATAAATAAAAAACAAATAAAAAGTATAATAAAAAATAAAAAATAGGAGTTTAGTTAACTCAAAATACATGTGAAATAGTTATGATAAAAATTATTATTTTTTTAAAATAAAAAAAGTGTCGTTTTATAATCAGAAGTAATGCCACTGTTTTGATACAATTAATCTCCTATGTTGTAAAATCAGAAACTATATATGTTTGATTATTTTATTCACAAAATGAGACATGCAACTCAAATTATGTGGTGGAGGCGGCAAACCAAACCTTCATCACACTTCCTTTTGGGATGATTGCCAGAAATTCTTCCAACATTTCCAAACCGATTTGATTTTTTTTAAAATGGGTTTTCAAACAAATTGAAGGAGGTAGGATTAGATTTTTACTTGATTAGTAATTTTGTTCATTTATTTTTATAAATTTATGAAATTGAGTCTCTTATTTTAAAAATAGATATTTTTAAATTTTTTAATTAAAAAATAAAATATTTTTTTGTGTTTTATTTTATATAAAGTAAAAAACCATTTTAGATTTATTAAAAAATTATCTAACAATTTAGTTGCTACGTCATCTAAATTGATTATCAAATGGAGAGTAGAGCAAAATGTCTCAAATTCCGTAAATTTGAAAATTAAGTAAAAATAATAATGAACAAAAATTACATTTTGAATAAAAATGCGTTTAACCCTTCTAAGAAAACGAAAAAACTCAGAAAAAATGTAAAAAGATAATTCATATAGCTTTTCATATAATTGATTTTTTTATAACTAATTTTTCAAAAAAGATAATTTTTACTAAGACAAACAGACACAAATAATTTTTCATTTTCTTCTAACATATAATTAATTTTTAATTAATTATAAAATACTATTTTTTTTTTAAAATCTAGAACTAACGGTGCATAAGAATTGTTATACTACTCGTTTAGTTCATAATTCATAGTCATATTAGTTTTGTCTTCTTTTGTTTTTCCAATTACTTTCTATTTAAAATTCAAAGTTCTTTTTCTGTCAAATAAAATTGAAGTTCAAATATACATTTTGCCATTATAAATATGAAAAATACCATTTATTTTTATTCTCTGTAAATATTTATGTTAGTCCTTATTTAAAGGGTCTAAATTCAATTGTTTTTATAGAAACATTACAAAGACTAACTTTAATATAAATAAATTTTGTAAAGAATAAAAACAAAATAAAAAATATATTTACAAGACTAAAATAAAAATATAAATTCGGAAAGGGCTATACAAGGATTAATAAGAGACTTATACACCACATCACAATCAAATTCATTCTTGGTCAATGTGGACTAATCACTCATAATTGAATTCCCAACATTCTAAACCTATTTTCAATAATGAAAATTGAGATGAGACGTGTTCTGAAATATGCATGCATGTGTTATTTTGAATGGCTCTGTAGGTAAGGAAAAGGTCATATGGAGTTTCTGCATCACTTTCAGAAACGGGAGAGTATCCTTCTCAGATACCACCAACACTATTATTGGATACCATAAACCATCCAAATCATATGAAGAATCTCTCTACCAAGGTACACTAACTCATATACATTTCTTTTTCTTCTTTTTATAATATAATAGTGACCGGAAAGTAGTATAACTAGATTTTATTGATGATGTAGGAATTGAAACAACTTGCGGATGAACTGCGTTCAGATGTTATTTTCAAAGTTTGTAAAACTGGGGGACATTTGGGATCAAACCTTGGTGTTGTGGAACTCACTATTGCAGTTCACTATGTTTTCAATGCTCCTAAAGACAAAATCTTGTGGGATGTTGGCCATCAGGTTTGTTGTTATTATTAATTATTTGAAAAAGAATCTTCGGTAGCTGCAAATGATTGTTCATTGTTAGGGTGATAACACAATTGAGATGACACTTGGTCTTTAATTATACAAACTTTTGTGAATTTTGCAGTGTTATCCACATAAAATTCTTACTGGTAGAAGGAAAGAGATGCATACTCTGAGGCAGACGGGTGGATTGAGCGGGTTTACAAAACGGTCTGAGAGTGAATTTGATTGTTTTGGCGCTGGTCATAGCTCAACAACAATATCAGCTGGGCTAGGCAATTCTTTTATTCTTATCTATATGTTAATTTTTATTCCATAGTTTACATAAGTAAGTTAGTTAGTAAATTATTTCATGAAGAGTTAAATTTGAAGATGATATGGCATGCACTCGGAGTTTTGAACTATGTAGCATAGACACTTCAGGTTGAAGCTGAGTTTGGCACATATGCGATTACATTCAATCACTTCCATTTTCTGAGATTATTACTGGTGACTACTGTCAGCATCAATGTTGTGTTTGATATCCTTATATGTGTCAGCCCTTTATTGGTTCTGAGCATCTCTATCTTTATTAGAGATTGAACTTATAGAGATCTGAATATATTTGATTATGTCATTCAAGTTTCTGCTCTGCCATGATAACCGTTTTTTATTGAGTTCCTAGATATGAAATTATCCTTAACTTTGAAAATTAACTAATTAGTTAGTTCTAATTTATCAAAAAAATAACCTATATCATGAAAAACTTACATTAATGCACAATTAGTTGTTACTGATTTGATTCTAATTGTGTTAGGCATAAGGTGATTTTATATCTCTTGCTGCAATTACAGCACTGCTTCATATTGATAATGAACAATTTGTTTTGTCAATTTTGACATTATACTACTTTATAAACAGGAATGGCAATTGGAAGAGATCTGAAGGGAGAAAAGAATAATGTAGTTGCAGTTATTGGCGACGGCGCCATGACGGCCGGTCAAGCTTATGAAGCCATGAACAATGCCGGTTATCTTGATACCGACATAATTATTATTCTAAATGACAATAAACAGGTCTCTCTACCTACTGCTAATCTTGATGGTCCAATACCACCTGTTGGTGCTTTGAGTAGTGCTCTCAGTAGGTTACAGTCTAACAAACCTCTTAGAGAATTGAAAGAGGTTGCCAAGGTGAGCATTAGTACAGTTCCTCATTCGCAAGTCTATCTTGGAAGAGTTTTTTTATAGATAAATGTTAATAGTTAGTATATATTGTAGGGGGAATGAGAAATATTAATAGCAGATATTGAATCCTGAACCTCCTGCATTGCATATGATTTATTCGCCTGGACTTAATTTTCTAGCCGCAAAAGTTTCGCTGAAATTTCTGATTCTGTATAAAATGAAATCTGTTATGCAGGGAGTTACCAAAAAAATTGGTGGCTCAATGCATGAATTGGCTGAAAAAGTTGATGAATATGCTCGCGGTATGATTGGTGGTTCTGGATCAACACTTTTTGATGAGCTTGGACTTAATTATATTGGTCCTGTTGATGGTCATAACATTGATGAACTTGTTGCAACTCTTGAAGAACTTAAGTGTTCTAAGAAAACTGGTCCTGTACTAATCCATGTCGTCACTGAAAAAGGCTATGGATACCCGTATGCAGAAAAAGCAGCAGACAAGTACCATGGTAAAACAGGCATTTCAATTTTATTTTTGTCATTCATTTCCATAATTTACCTCATAAATTCATCACTTCTTGCTCATTCAACTTAATAGTATGTATTTAAATAAATATTAAGGTCATCGTCTATTGATATGGCCTTAGTAGTGTTTATAAATAGTGTGCGTCTGTCGCCTTACAAGTTGATTTTGCAGGAGTTACCGAGTTTGATCCTGCAACTGGAAAACAGTTCAAGCCGAAGGCTGCCACCAAGGCATACTCAACACACTTTGCTGAGGCTTTGATTGTTGAAGCAGAAACTGACAAAAACATTGTTGGAATCCATGCTGCAATGGGAAGTGCAACTGGCATGAATATCTTCCTTCGCAGTTTCCCTTCAAGATGCTTTGATGTCGGGATAGCAGAACAGCATGCTGTTACATTTGCTGCAGGTCTGGCTTGTGAAGGTCTTAAGCCTTTTTGTGCACTTTACTCATCCTTCTTGCAGAGAGCTTATGATCAGGTATGATAACAACTCTCTCTACATCTCTTTCATAGGTTATAGTATTTTTTTAATTCGGTTAGAACATCAATCCCAGTTCAAAAGAAGAATGAATCCAAAAATACAAATAAAGAACATGCGATGTTTGATCAAGGAGTTAAGTCAATTGTGTTTACGTCTCGTATTGTAGTGTAACTACAATACCTTTGTATTAGGATTTACAATTTTAAACTTAGGATTTGTAGTGTAAAACTTGTATTTAAATACTACACTCAAGCTAGAGTGACCTATCTACTTATTAGTAACTATGAGTCATACCTAACAGAGTCTATAGGTTAATGATGTTAAAAAACATGACTAGTGTATATTATATAACATTAACATTTGTATTTGTAAGTAATGGTTTAAGTATATATCTTTCACATCCATTAAAAGGTGGTGCATGATGTGGACTTGCAAAAGCTGGCTGTAAGATTTTCAATAGACAGAGCTGGATTAAATGGAGAAGATGGTCCAACACACGCGGGTGCTTTCGATGTCACATTTATGGCATGTCTCCCTAACATGGTGGTGATGGCTGCTTCCGACGAAGCCGAGCTTATCCACATGGTTGCTACTGCAGCTGCCATCGATGACCGGCCAAGTTGTTTCCGATTTCCAAGGGGAAATGGAATTGGCGTTGAAATACCAACAGGGAATAAAGGCATTCCTCTTGAGGTGAGTTAGAATTATCAATCATTTACATTAATACCCTTATAAGAAGAAGTGCTAATATTTTGACATGTTAATAGATTGGAAAAGGTAGGATATTGATTGAAGGGGAAAGAGTGGCCCTTTTAGGGTATGGATCAGCTACTCAAAAATGTGTAGCTGCAGCTTCATTGTTGGAAAATCATGGCTTACGTGTAACAGTGGCCGATGCACGTTTCTGCAAGCCGTTGGATCATTCCCTCATTCGCAGACTAGCCAAATCGCATGAGGTTCTGATTACTGTGGAAGAAGGATCAGTAGGAGGATTTGGGTCTCATGTTGCTCCATTCATGTCCCTTGATGGTCTTCTTGATGGAAAATTAAAGGTATATATGTCCTTAAAATATAACAAAATGTTCATATGTAACTTTGATCTATTTGATTTAAAATTTTGACTAAATTTTAACTATATTCTGAAAACTCAAATGTTTTTGTTTTTTATGCAGTGGAGGCCATTGGTTCTTCCTGATATTTATATTGACCATGGTTCACTTGAGGACCAAATGGCTTTAGCTAGGTTTACACCATCTCACATAGCAGCAAAAGTATTCAACATTATTGGACAAACTAGAGGGGCACAAGAGATCATAACTTTGTAAATGAATAGGGATTCAGTTTTGTTCATTCCCTACAATTTTGTGTAGAACAAATTTGTTAGCATTTAATAATAATAATAATAATAATAATAATAATAATAGGAGTCAATAATGCAAATTGTCTATCCACACCAACTAGTTATAATTGACTACCAAGTGTTTTCTACTAGTAAGATGACGACTAACCGACTAATTAAGGACGTATGCAATTTACAAAGTTGGATTTTCAATCAAAAAGAGTAGAGCAAATAAGTTGCAAATATTTTTTGTAAAACTGTATCAATATATGTGAGAATAAAAATCCAGGATCTAAGTCTAGAAAATCTTCAACTATCCAAAAGAATGGATGAATTAAGGAAGTGATCGGTTTGATAGAGTAAGATGTATAAGAGAGAAAAATGATAAAGTGTTTATTAATTTTAAGGATAGCAATTTTTTATATATATATATATATATATTCAATATTTTATTTTTTATTTATCTTTATCTGTCTATCACATCGCAGTCTCTATTTCTTTTTTTCTCAAGTAATCAAATAGGAATATAATATAGAAAAAAGATTATAATCCTCAAAAGATATTGTACGACGTAACAACTAGATCTTTATATATGGTGCAACAGTAGTTAATATCATTTAGAATTAAAGAGTAGTTCTCTTTGTATGATTGTGATTTAGGTATGAATGATTGTGCAAAGAAAATATATTTTTCTTTTTTTATATATGAATCTTAATACTATCTTGGTATTATTATTTGAAAAAATTTAGCAATTTTTTAATTTTATTTACAAGAAAATTGTGATTTTTACAATGTATTTATCGATTAAAGAATATTTTTTTTATTTAATGTTTGTTTTTTAAATATTAGTGAATATACATAATGTCTTACACTTTTTATGAAGAGTTTATTTATAAAAATATTCAAAAAAATAAAAATAATAACTAGTTCATTGGTATTGATGTTTATTTATTTTTCTTCTTATAATTGGAATTGGAGAAAGTAAATAATTATATTTAAATTAATCCATCTAAATAAAAATTTGGAGCTTATGAGAAAATAGTATCAAATAAAATGACAACTAACATAATGTCAATCCTTGTGGTCATTGTTCATATTGGGTTATCACATGTTTGTATTATATAACAATATCAAGAAGAGTTGTTATTTTAACACAGAAATTGACAATAAAAATTGGTTGACGCAATTTGAGTATATGATTAGTTACATGTTCAACTACTCTTATAATTATTTCATAACGTCTACTTGAAATTTTTTTAAATTAATTCTATATTATTATTTTATAACGTCACATTATTATTTCATAATGTTTGTCCAACATATTTTAAATTACCATTCAATACGATTTTTTTGTGTCTGCATTAATCAACTTCACATTTTCGCCATCTACTTAATCAACTTCACATTTTCACTACTTGTCATCTACTTATTTGCTAGCAATTATATACATCTTTTCAGAATATATAAAATTGAACTTAATAATAAATTTCTTCAACTTCTTCCGAACTGTGAGTACATATGTTTCTCATGTTTATTTTAAAATATATTTCGACTATTTATAAGTGTCTCTTATTGTTGGGTACTTTTCTTGTATAAATTATATTGATAAAATTAAATATATATTATTGATATAACTACATTATCAATAATGATTTGACAATTGGGAGTTGAAACATAAAATTTCATATTGATTTTTTTATAAAAAAATCACTTAAATTAAATAAATTAAAATATATTCGCGGAATGCACATCCCAAAGTCCAGTAGTAAGAACTAAATGAAAAATAAATAAACATATCTAATGTAACCATTGTTCACCGTGGGTGCATCACTTTTATTTAGGCAAGAGAGAAAGAGTCCCAAAACTGATACTTAACTCTTTCACACTATCTTTCTTTAATGAAATTAACTTCCATCCAAGTATTATATCACTATGACAACATAGAAATTTCTCTAGATATACTTCAATGAAACAATTGATCGCTGCAGATAAGGTTAACAAATAGTGAATGCTACTAAGAAAATGCACTCTGCCACATAGAAAGGCTTTTAGTGCCTTAGAGGGACATAGTGTCATTAATATTTGGTATAGTTTCTACTTATGTGACTTCTATATGGCTAAGAAATTGCAGCTAGAGAAGGTTTCATAGGGATTATGTGTACGTAGAAGTTTCTTGTAATGGGTTGCTATATCTCATCCTTAAATGAATTCATGGATATATACCATGGATAAGTAAAATGATAGTAGTTTATCACGAGCTAAACATTATTGAATCATTCAAAAACCTTTATTAGCAAACATATATACTTATAAAAGAAACAAAAATAAAAAACTATGCAACCTTGATAACAATTCTATGTCACTTTATGGTTCAAAATTTCATCTCCTTCAATATATATTATTATCACTAAAAACAAAATTACATTTAGAAGTTACAAGTCTTGAATTGAACATTATCAATAGCCAATTTATCACTTGGATAAGCACATTTGAATTTATCCTTATGTGGCAACAAAGCATAAAGATGAGGTGTCACATCACTACTTGTAACACCAGAAACATCATTGCAATTCCGTGGAAGTTTCTTCTTCTTTGCAGTCAATTCAATATTCACATTAGAAATGCAAATTCCAGTATAAGGGTCATTACTAATCCCTTCAAGTTGCCCAGCATATGTCACATTCTTAGCAACAATATTACTGTAATTAATATTAGTAACATTAGACAATGCTTTTGAATCAAAACCTTCATCAGCATTTTGACCATATTTCATAGTAATTAAGTTCATTCCTTTGACAAAAATATCTTTCACAAATCCTCCTCAGCCTACTGCTGATTTGATTCTAACAGCTGATTGTGTTGAGATTGTTGTTATGTCTTTAGCTCTAACATCTTGAATTCCACCAGACATTTCACTTCCTAATGCAATTGTAGCACTGTCAGGGGATATACATGTTAGTCTTCTAACGATCATGTGTTGTGCTAGCATTCCAACTTTTATACCATACTCATCCCAACCACTTTTAATTGCAATACAATCATCACCAGAGACTATGAAATTGTCTTGAATCTTAACATTTGAGCATGAATCTAGTAACAAAGAAATATAAAAAAGTTGTTAGTAATTTAGTATGAGTATTTGATAATTTTTATTACTTAATATTGAACATCCACATGACTATTTCACCTGCTTTTTTTAAGCTGGTGAAATTAGTTTGCATACAATATTATGCATATAATGGATGAATAGATACATTACCCGGATCAATTCCATATGTGGTTGGGGAAGTAACTCATGCAAGAATGGTAAGACCTTGTACAATTATATTGCTGAAAATAAAAAAAGATTAATTAGAAGAATGAAATAATGCATTATTATGCATAAAGACTAACAATGGATTAAGGTTGAACAAATTAAAGATAGTGTATTTATCAAACCTGCTGTAAATTGGATGAACAAAACCAAGATGGAGAATTGATCAAAATGAGATTTGAGATTCTAATTTGATAAGAGTACATGATTTCGATGATGTATGGTCTAGTGAGTTTCAATTGATTTTATTTAAACTTATCCCACCAATAAGATCCTTGTCCATCAATAGTCCCATTGTTACCTAATAATCAAGTTACAATATGTCAAATTCAAAATAAACAAAAAAGTCATTTGTCATTTGTAATATAAACATAGTAATATTTAATAATAGCATATAGATATTACTTAATCAAATGATTGCCGGTAACTATAACATCACTGAGATGAGTTTCAAAAATGAGACTGTTAAACCTTCCATCAGGTGCATCTCTTCCTCTTCCATAAGATGGTAGAACTGGAAGTTGAGGCCATTTTGATTCATCATGTATCATATAAATAACTCTTTAGTGTATCATTAATTATTTTGACGTACAAATGCTATAAATTAAAGTTTATCAAATATTAAAAAATTCAATACCAAAAAGGATTGAAACAAAAAACTGACAAAATAGTATCTGAGATCCAAGAATGACAACATCCTTTTGGTGAAATGACTTGTGAGATTGAAGCAACCAGTAAGCCATTTTCCACGTGGAACAATAAGTTGTGCACCCCCATCATTTGCATATTGGCTAAGTTTGCTTATTGCATCATTAAATGCCTTTGTGTTAGAGATTTTTCCATCACCAACAGCATCATGTCAAAATTGCATTGTGTTTTCTACAATTGATAGCAGGATAATCAAAGTTCTCTATTTTTGAACCAACTACTCTATTTTCTGCTATTAATCTCAATATCAGAATTAAAGAGATCATACAATAACCTGCACAAAAATTAATAAAAGAGTGATGTTATTCGTCGCGAAGAAAAATAAACATCAATTTATATATCGTCACAGATAAAATAACAATATTGTATGGGTAAAGTTATTTTACACCAAAATTCAGTCAAAACTTGTCAACTCATTAAACAATTATGTAATTTCTTTTTTTGATATTTTATTTAATAAGTTAGCAAATTATGATTACACGTAAGAAAAAAATAATTTTATACTAATAACATAACTTTATACTAACGACATAACATCGTAGAAATCATTGTGAGTGTGACAAAGAATGTGTAAATAAACATTACACAAACAAAATTTTGGTCATAAAAATGATCAAAAGAGAAGGTAAAAGTAAATGCAAACAACTAAGAACAAAGAAAATTACATAGGAATTTCCAAATCTTGAACTCATCATCGTATTCTGTTTTTCTACTTTCACTTTGTTGTGGAGAAGAGATTGGCATATAGTAGATATATATCGAGAGGATAATTGTCCCCCCACCCCTTCTAGATTTGAACTCAATATATTCAAAATAAATAATTCAAAGGACTTCTAAGTATATTAACAATTATTTAGATGTCGATATAATAAGATGAGAAAAGATTTAAAAATTAAATGTTAAGATTTTTAGTAAATTACGAAAGAAGAAAAAAAAAGTTAAGATCAATTAAGAATTATTGAAATTTTTCTAGAATAAAAGATAAAGGAACATCATGCAATATAAATTTGTAATTTTTTAAGTTAAAAAGGCAATTATATTTATCTATTTTTTTTATTACAAACCAATCAAAGAAAATAAGACGCATGTTTTCTCAATTCTATTTCGTTTATCTTTCTCTTAAATCAAACATCAAATTAACAAATTTTTTTTATCACTTTCTATTTCATAATACTCTTTTTTTCACATTTCTCTCTCTTCACAATTTCTTTCACTCAACCTATTAAATCTCGAATATTTATTATCTTTTCACCTCTTCATATTTTTGAAGAATTAATTAATCTAAATACAATTAATTTTTTTAATATAAATTTATTTTTGTCTTTTTTGTGTTGACAAAATATAAATTTTTATAGATGCATCTAATATAGACTTTCACAAAAAAGTCCAAAAATTGACTCTCACTAAAATTTAGTATATTTTAATAAAATGTTATATTTATCTCATTTTTGTGTTATAAATTTAACTGATTTACTAAAAATAGTAAGAATTTTTAGAAGTCCATATTAGATGCACCTATTATTTATGACAGTTTTAAACAACTAATATTTTCTTTAAAATAAATTATTACATTATGACACCATTACTGAATTATTTTTATTTATTTCATGACTATTAAACATATGAAGCTTTCTCAAATTTTAAGACCATCTACAATGAGGATAATTCCTTTAATTAGCAACATCATATATAACCTTTTTTCCTGTAGAGTCAAAATGTTATATTTATAAAGATAAGTGTTTCTATAAAATTATATTAAAATACATAAATTTTATTAAAAATAATAATATAGAATTATTAATATGATTTATTTAATAATTTTTTTTGATACATTGAATTGCAGAAATTAAATGTTAATTAAATATTATCATTAAAATAAGTTATTTGTATACCTAAATTTGGTTGAACACCTAAAGTTCCATAACACGTCATATTTGTGATTTCATATTTTATTTGGGACCATATCCGCTAGTGATTTCCAGTGACGTGGCCCCTGAACGAAACCAAACACTTTCCACTCAAAAACACAAAACATATGAATGATTGACACACAAACACACACATTTTTTTGTATATTAATAAAATAAATTTCAGACAAACCTAAAAATTAGGCTTCTTTCAATTTCAACTATTTAGTCATAGCCACATTCCTTTCATTCAACCTGACTTGACTTCACCCTTTTCAATTCTTAATTATAGACCACACAAGTCCCACTTTCCTTAATTTTCATTCTCATTCAATTAATTGATTATTAGTTCATTTAATACCACTATTAGTAGTAGCATGAAGTACCTGCACCTTCATCTTCTTTAATAAAATTAAATAGTGACACATTCATTCATCTCTCTCTCTCTCTCTCTCTGGTTTGTGTTGTTGTTGTTCTGTAATGGCTCTAATGTGCACATTATTCACATTCCCTCTTCATTTGAGCCAAACAACTGTTTCAAGAAGAAGAACTTCTCTTGCTTCTTCTAACTATCAATGGGGTACTGCAGATCTTCTATGTCACCCACATCACAGACTCAACCAGGTTAGGACTATGAATTGTTCTACTATTATTCATTTACTTCACCACAATTCAAAGTTATTGTGTGAGTTTAGGAATACCCTTGATGCCAAGATTTTTTTTTTTTTGTCTTAATCCCTTTTTTCATGTTAATTTGGAGTTCGGTTGAGAGGTAAGTTGTTAGGTATGAATTGTAAATCCTATCTCTTTTCACCTGATAATTAGACTGAACTTTAGCTACTCTGTAGTAGGAGATTTAGGCATACTTGGCCACACTTTGTTACTAAACATCGAGTTTGATAAGTAAAGTATGATGTAGAATTGTTCTAACTACGGTTCAAACTTGATACTCTTGATCAATTTAGTCTCACTAAAAAGTTTAATTTAATTTGTTTGCTTTGGTTCATATTTCAATTTCATAGTTATCATAGTTTTTTTTGTCTTCTTTAGTTTTTCCAAATTTAAAAAAGAATGTTCAATATTTTCTTTTATGTTATTTTCTATCATCAAAGTTGAGATGGGACTTGTATTCTGAAAAAATGCATGCATGTGTTATTTTGAATGGATTTAGGTAAGGAAAAAGTCATTTGGAGTGTATGCATCACTATCAGAAATGGGGGAGTATCATTCTCAGAGACCACCAACACCATTACTTGATACCATAAACTATCCAATTCATATGAAGAATCTCTCTACCAAGGTACACTAACAACTCATATACTTATTATTCACTATGGAAAAAGCATCATGGCTATATGAGGATTTGAATCTAATGACTAGATCATTTATTGATGATGTAGGAGCTGATGCAACTTGCGGATGAGCTGCGTTCGGATGTTATTTTCAATGTTTCTAAAACTGGGGGTCATTTGGGATCAAACCTTGGTGTTGTAGAGCTCACTATTGCACTTCACTATGTTTTCAATGCTCCTAAAGACAAAATCTTGTGGGATGTTGGTCATCAGGTTGGTTGTTATTATTATTTTTTTCAAAAATAATCTTTGATATTAGTAGCTAGTACTAGTTGATTTTCTAGTCTTAATTATACAAACTTGTGTGAATGTTGCAGTCTTATCCTCATAAAATTCTCACTGGTAGAAGGAAAGAGATGCATACACTGAGGCAGACGGATGGATTATGTGGGTTTACAAAACGGTCTGAGAGTGAATTTGATTGTTTTGGAACTGGTCACAGCTCAACAACAATATCTGCAGGGCTAGGTATTTATTTTATTCTTATCTAGATGTTTACAGGTACGCGTCAGTGTTTTATAGGTTATGAGCATTTCTCTCTTAATTAGACAATGTCCTTGTTTGTGCTGCTGCTTATGTTTGATTATGTGATTCAAGGTTCTGCTCTGCCATAACAACCATTTATTGATTTGGATCCTAGATATGAGTTTATTCTTAACTTTGAAAATCAATCAATCAGTTGATTCTAATTTGTGAAAAAATAACCTCTCTCACGAAAAGTTATATTCATGCACAGTAGGTTTTGTGATTTGATTCTATTTGCTGCAATTACAACACTGCTTCATATTAATGCACAATTGGTTTTGTGATTTCACTCTTCTAATTTTGTCATTTTACCGCACAAATAGGAATGGCTGTTGGAAGGGATTTGAAGGGAGAAAAGAATAATGTAGTTGCAATTATTGGTGATGGTGCCATGACGGCTGGTCAAGCTTATGAAGCCATGAACAATGCCGGTTATCTTGATTCCGACATGATTGTTATTCTAAATGACAATAAACAGGTCTCTCTACCTACTGCTAATCTTGATGGTCCAATACCACCTGTTGGTGCTTTGAGTAGTGCTCTCAGTAGGTTACAATCAAACAGACCTCTCCGAGAATTGAGAGAGGTTGCCAAGGTGAGCATTACAATTCCCAAGTCTATCATTGAAGGACCATACACACAATGTCTTAAAAACCAATCTAAACATGAACAGACACTGTGTATGGCTCTTTTATATGTGTGGTTCTATCACGGTTTCATCCTAGTTTGAGCAGTTTAAACCAGTTGAACCATGATCTGGATGTCTCGGTTGTTCTACGTCTGGTTTAGTTTGGTGAAACTGATTCTGTATAAAAATCACATTTATGCAGGGAGTAACTAAACAAATTGGTGGTCCTATGCATGAATTGGCTGCAAAAGTTGACGAATATGCTCGCGGCATGATCAGTGGTTCTGGATCAACACTGTTTGAAGAGCTTGGACTTTACTATATTGGTCCTGTTGATGGTCATAACATTGATGATCTCGTTGCCATTCTTAAAGAAGTTAAGAGTACTAAGACAACTGGTCCTGTACTAATCCATGTCGTCACTGAAAAAGGCCGCGGATATCCGTATGCAGAAAAAGCAGCAGACAAGTACCATGGTAAAAGAGGCATTACAATTTTATTTTGTCACTCAATAAGATGATTCACCTCATAAATTCACCACTTATTGCTCATTCAACCTTAGATTGAGCCAAATATCTTTGATCCATTAAAGATATAAACTTTAAACCTATTTACTTCTGTTTAGGATTTTTTATATCTATTTACTTTGTAAAGTAGTTATCAATATTTCACTATATATGTCTCGATTCAAAACAAAATTGAACCAATTGCTACAAATTCTTGCGTGTATATATTTTGGACATGAAATGCAATAGGACTTTTTATTCATTCTGATGAATCTTATGAATCACTATTTTCCCCTCAATTGCATGATTTGCGTTGCATTGTGGGTGTAACGTTGAAACAGGTCCGGTTGGGTGGCCTGGGTTCCAAAATGCGTGTTAGGTTTTACACCTTCTATCCTCCTGTCTTCTTCTCTTATTTGTGGTCAACTTACTGCTTTGTTGTGTTGTTTGCTTATGCCACTTGCTTTTTATTTAAAAAGTGTCATATTTCTATTGACAATTTGTGATTCATTATAATAATTGATTTAGGATTTAGAAAATAGGTCTTCTGATTCACGATTTGAGTCTCGATTCAATACTCATTCTATGAATAGTTGCTTTTGGAAATTCTGCCTTAATTGCAATTTGCACCTTCATTGTGCTGGGTGGATTTAGTAACACATCGCCAAGAGGCATAGCATAAGTAGTGCTTATTAGTGGTGGGTATTATTCACCTCACAAGCTGATTTTGTATGACGAAGTTAGGCCATAAGCCCAAATTCTATGATGGTACCGATCTATCCTAGATCCATTGGCGGAACTTCTGGTGGGTTTTGTACCTCGTTGCCTAGAGATATGACCTAGGTTTGACTTAGGCCTTAAATTCAAATTTTAAGTGATACTGTCAATTACTATACCTTGATAGAAACACAGTTAATCACCTAAGAAATTGAAGGATCATATCTATGTAATTATTTGTCTAGAAAACACAGTTTCTATGAGAGTATAATCGATTTTTGACTTTCTATATTCATGACAGGTATATGTAACATGGTTTAATTTTGCAGGAGTTACCAAGTTTGATCCTTCTACCGGAAAACAGTTCAAGGCCAAGGCTCCCACCCAGTCATACACAACATACTTTGCTGAGGCTTTGATTGCAGAAGCAGAAGCTGACAAAAACATTGTTGGAATCCATGCGGCAATGGGAGGTGGAACTGGCATGAATCTCTTCCTCCGCCGTTTCCCTGCAAGATGCTTTGATGTGGGAATAGCAGAACAGCATGCTGTTACATTTGCTGCAGGTCTGGCTTGTGAAGGGCTTAAGCCTTTTTGCGCAATTTACTCATCCTTCATGCAAAGAGCTTACGACCAGGTAAGATCTGATAACAACTCTCCCAAGTACATATATCCTTCATAGTTTAGATATTTTTTGGATTCCCTATTACTATACCTTAATGATGTTAAGACAGGATTAGTGTATTTATGGTTCCATTTTTGGAGGAGGCAAAATTGATTCTTGAGGTATAGAATTTGTTTGGACGTCGTGTATAATTGATTTTGCTTCCAGAATTGATTCTAAGAAGCTAGAATTTCGAGTTTTTGTTTCTAGAATTGACTTTTAGTCTTGAATTTGTTATTCAAATCACTTTTACATGAATGTATTCAAACATAAATCACTTTACCTTCAACTCACTTTTAGCCATAATCAATTTTACAGAATCAGTTCATTCAAAATCAGTTTTTACCAGAATTGAACACCCACATAGTGTATATTTATCACATTAACTTTAGTAAGTAATGCTTTAAGTATATATTTCATGTCTATTCCAAGGTGGTGCATGATGTGGACTTGCAAAAGCTGCCTGTTAGATTTGCAATGGACAGAGCTGGATTAGTTGGAGCAGATGGTCCAACACACTCGGGTTCTTTCGATGTCACATTTATGGCATGTCTCCCTAACATGGTGGTGATGGCTCCTTCTGACGAAGTGGAGCTTTTCCACATGGTTGCTACTGCAGCTGCCATTAATGATCGACCTAGTTGTTTTCGATATCCAAGGGGAAATGGAATTGGTGTCGAACTACCAAAAGGGAATAAAGGCACTCCTCTTGAGGTGAGCTAGATTTATTATGGCCATCATTATACTTCACAATTATATTCTTATGAGGATGATTAGGAAGAAGTGTCAGCAACATATTCTCTAACAGAACATTTTCAACAGAAATACTTTATCTATTATTATTAGAAGAAATTCTCACGGATCCCACTAAATCATGTTGGATCCATTCCCAAAGTAGTAAGACTCATAATAGAAAGTGTATTGACAATAGTGCGTTAGATAGTGTATTGGTAATATTTCTCTTGAAAACAGTTTCGGCAAACAAGCTTAACATTTGTATTTCGACATCTTAACAGATTGGAAAAGGTAGGATTTTGATTGAAGGGGAAAGAGTGGCCCTTTTGGGCTATGGATCAGCTGTTCAGAACTGTCTAGCTGCAGCTTCCTTGTTGGAGCATCACGGCTTACGTGTAACAGTGGCCGACGCACGTTTCTGCAAGCCATTGGATCGTTCCCTCATCCGCAGCCTAGCCAAATCACATGAGGTTTTGATCACTGTGGAAGAAGGATCAATAGGAGGATTTGGGTCTCATGTGGTTCAGTTCATGGCCCTTGATGGTCTTCTTGATGGAAACTTAAAGGTATATATGACCTTAAATATTTGCATGTCTTGTAATACTCCACCCAAAATGAAATATAAGCAAAAATGTATCTGGCAAGTTATTGTATCTCGTCTAAAATTTATACCAAATTTAAATACTTTTTTTACTTATATTTTATTTCAGGTAGAGTATAATATAATAATTATATAACATAGATATTTGAAGTTTGTTTGAATATTTAACTAGTTGGTGAAAACTAAAATGTGTTTTAAATGCAGTGGAGGCCAATGGTTCTTCCTGATATTTATATTGACCATGGTTCACCTGACGACCAAATGAATTTAGCTGGTCTTACACCATCTCACATAGCATCAACAGTATTCAACATTCTTGGACAAACAAGAAAGGGATTAGAGGTCATGAGTATATGATATGATACATAAGAAATGCAGAGGGATTCAGTTTTGTTCATTCCCTACAATGTACAAAATAGAGCATGATACAATTTATGTAATACAGAAATGTTACCGTATAATAATAATAATTAATACAAGTGAACAATGCAAATTGTCTCACCAACTAGTTATAGTCGACCAAAAATCTCAATTTTATTATGTGTGCACTAAAGTTTTGTGTTCTTTTTAATCCCAATTTTAATAGTTTTTTTTTTGTTACCTCAGATAGTAAAGTGTAAGGTTTTGATATTAAAAAAAGCGCAGAAAGTTTTTTAATTTTTGTCCATGAGGTGTAACCTCAAGGAAAATAATGAAAATAGGGTGTCTTTTGCCGTGGAAATTGGAGAAGCTATATATTGTAGCTTTTAGAGAAACGCACGGCTAAAACAAACACATGCATAGAAATGTTTTATGAGAAATGAAGGGTTATCTCGTTGAAAGATGATGAACAATTTACGAAGTTTTGGGTGGATGTTACGGTGTAACACTTTTATAGATGGTCTATTATGTATTAGTGTTTAAAAGTTATGTTGAATGCTATAAGATATTTTTTGACAGTATAATTTAATGATTATTTTTATTATTAACATAGTAACTCGATTAATATTAATTAAAAATAAAATAAGATAAAAATGTCTCTTAAAATTGATTAATATTAATTAAGTAATTTAACATTTATTTATACATGTGTATATATTAAGGGTGAAAAAAACTAGTGTCTGTAGCCCCTTCATATATATATGACAGATAATCACATGATTTGATACCTATAAATATGAATTAATCCAACACTAATGTTTAAGTGCAGTGTATGATGTTTTAGGACATACTTAATATCAATTTAAAGAGAGAAAACTAACATAAGCAAATATGCTAATGACACCAAGTAAACAACTATTATCCCCATTACTTTACAGTCATTATTAGTCTGTTTCTGATTTGATGCCAAGAGTCGGCAGATCCTAGTTTAGGATGCATTTTTCAAATAAACTTCACTAACAATAAATACACTGATGTTATTTCCAAATAAAAGTGTTAAGTTGAAAAGTTCATGTATTTATGTTAAATTTTAATTAGATATGTCAATTTTCAACTATTTTTTTATATTTTATTTAAAAGAATATAGATTAATTTTACATTTGATTAAGAAGAGAGTAATCAATTAATAATATTTCAACCGAAAATCAATGGCCGACCAGTAACCCACCACTATTGGCACATGAAATGAGAGTGGAAATTTTCAAGACCCAAAATAGAGTGGAATGGTGAATATTTTTCATTTTTATTTTCAATTTTTTCTCTGTGGCCAAAATGACATTTAGTTATTAATTTTTACTTTTAATTGTGGCATATGATAAGATGGGATTTAACAATGCATTTTTAGAAATACAGAAAAACAATGTTGTGACATTTTTTTAGTTTAAAAAAATATTTAATCTATTTGTAAAATGTATTTTCAAAAACTTCCATAACACATCATCTAATGTTTATTTTATAGGTAGAAATGAGAATAGAAAGCACATGAAGTATACCTGCCTCACTTAACACTTCAAAATTATTAATCATATAGTTGCATCATACCATGACTATTATATTCCCTTTGCAAAAGTTTCACTAAGCATAATTAACAAATTTATTTTGTTGTTCATTTTCATTGAAGAACAAATGAATGATATGGATGCATCATGCTCATCTTTGTTGCTTATGGAAGAAAGTGCAGATTCTGAAGGTGACCCTATTGGCTTATTTAGTCTATACTCCATCAACATTAGCCACAAAGAAGATGACGCTGAGTCATGTACATGTGAGTGTGACATAAACATAGTTAAGGAAGAAGATGAAGATGATAAAGAGTCAGGTGAATTTTGTTGTGATAGAATTGAAAGGTATGGTTTTGATTTTATCTATTCTTCTAGCTCTACCATGTGTCTATCAGATGCAACAAAATTGGAAATAAAATGTTCTTCTTCACCTTTACTCGTTGAAAAGGAAACAAAAATGGTTAATGTTAATATGAATGATGTGGATGATAAATTATTTTGGGAAATATGTATGGAAGTTGGGTACCCTTGATTAATTTCATCAATATTATATTTTAGAATACCATATCAATTTGTTTGGAGCTTATTCATTTACTACCATCTGTTTCATTTTCAGGTATTGTATAGTTTTTATTTTTTTTAATAAGCATTTTTAGATTTTTTTTATTGAGAATATATATATGTACCACTACTCCTTTTAGTATAAAGTATATTAAAGGGAAAACTCTAAATATTTGATTGTACTTTGTGTTTAAAAATTGTGTTCCTTTGTCCTAGAAACAAATAAATGAAATAAAAATCGTCAATTTTGTTCTTGTATTGTATTATCTCCCTCTTTCTTGAAAGTTTTAAATTATAGAAATCTAATAAAATGTCAATAATCTATTTATTTAGTCCATCGGTCATTTTGAACGAGCAATTTGGATAATCAATTTTGTGATTTTTTTGTATTATCACTTTTTGTAATATTGAACATTATTCTTAGTGTATATTTAATTAATAATTATAGAAAACAGATTGCTATATCAAATATACACTTGATAATGAAACCAACGTGAAAGAGGGAAAGAAGTATCTAACTATCTATATAGTATTTGACAGTGGCACATGATAAAGTCTTGTATAAAACAAAAACAAGTATTATTTGGACTATTAGATGACCAAAACTCAAATCAACGGCAGATGTGATGTGCGATAATAATTAAACACTGATTTTCTTTTTGTGGGTGAAAACAAGTATTATTTTGAGAACATAATACAATAGTTATTTATTAACTACTTGCTTAAAGATAGTGGTGGATCCGAAAAAAATAGTGATGGAGGAGATTGTATTCTCTCAATTCAAGTATCTCCAATCTTTTACAATTTTTTCGATATTTTTTAATTTTATACTTTTTTTTTAAATTAAAAGTTTTATAAATATAAAATTATATATTTACTATTTATAATTTATATGATATAAACTTTTCATCTAATAAAGATTTAAAAAATAGAAAATTTATATTAAAGTGATCTAAACTCAAGGTGGAGGATGATCCAGAATTAAATTCAGAATATTGATTGTGCCATAGTAATTGATGAGAGATTAGAGAGTCTAGGTAATGGTAATGGTAGTGGTGAATACTAGAGTAAAGGGTGTTCCATGTGTGTTGGAGTATCAAAATGTTAGAGAAAATTTGATGGAAATGTGGGTATGTGGTTAACAAATTATACAATAGATACAACACCCTAAAAAATTTGTTTTTTTATCCGATTAATACATCAAAATTATTTATTGGTATAATTTTAAGAGTTTTTATGATAAGAATTAAACGTTTATGATGATCTAAACACTTAACACCAATTATGTAAAGAAATTAAATTTATGATGTATTTTATGTGATTGTGGACTGAATGGAATTTTCAAAACAAAAAATCATAAGTGATCCAAAATAACTAAATAAGACTTATTAGATTAGATTTAATTGATTTCATTTGAATGCAGCCTACTAAGTAGAACGACGTGACGTGATCGTGTGTTTGTACAAAATAGAGTGACACAACGATGCACCAATCGTTGTTTAAGTCTATTTTTCGTCGTCTTTTGTGTAATAATATTTTTTTTTTTTGGTAGTAATATTCATTTTATTCAAATTTGATAAATCAATATCGATCTATTATAAATTTAATGAATGATTTTTAGCGTCAATGTTGTAAATTTTGAAACATAAGTACTTCGATTATTTTAATTCTGTTATATTTGTAGATATTTCTTTCGAACTTTAGACCATTGAGCTGGGCATCCAATCAAATTTTTGAGGTCTAGAGCCAATTTTTTTTATAATATAATAAAATAAGAGTAAAATTTTTTGTTCTAAATATATTTTTAGTATCTACAAAATTATGACTTTAAAATTTAGTTCCTAATAATTTTTATTCACTTTTAATTTCTATTTTAATTTTATAAATATTTTTATTATGAACTTATGGACTAAAAATATTTTTTTGTAAAAAAAAGACTTTTCAAAATAGAGACTAAAAATAAATAAAAAGATTTTAAAGACAATGTTGAAATTTTTTCTATATGAACTAAAAATAAAACTTTAAAATTTTATAGGAATTAAAACTTATGTTGCCTTTTTTAAGTTATTGAATTTGCACTTTCTTTTTATTAAGGACTCGATTTTAAAATTAGAATATAATTTCTAAAATATTTAAGACAATCTTAATCATATTTAATATAACAATATCGATATTTGTCAATTAAATTAAGTTTTTTCGATCATCTATTTAAATTATAGCTATATTAAATTTTAACATTTTGAATTTGTGTTATTGATAATATTTTACCAATTTAAATGATTCAATGTATCTTTTATTTAAACAAGAAAAAATATATTTGAGAGGAACATATTAATTATTTGGATTACCAAATTGGAGTCTTGGTTGTAATAATCTATAACGGTATTATGCTTATCTTTTGTCCAAAATGATGACTACTATATTAAAATTTAAAATAATGAATGAGCAATGCCAATTTATTCACTAAATTTGACAACATTAGTTAAGATTTAACATTTTTCATAATGGATTAATGATCAACTTTTACAAATTTAGAAATGAATTATTTTCCTGAAAAAAAAAACTTTTTTAAGATTATGTGAGTGTTTAACTATTTACTTAATCAATTTGCCAATTTTTCTCTATACAATTCAGTTTTTAATGATTCAATTAAAAAACAAAGTAGAACACGTGAAATTGGAACATTATTATGAAGAACAAGACATTCTGCACTGGAAACGGAAGAACCAGACACAACAAAAACAAAGTAAAGAAACTACTCTGCTCTTTCTCTCTCACCCTACCTTATTTTTTATACAACATGTCTTACTTATTTTAGAAAAATGAAATATACACCGTCAACGTGAATTGCACATGATACATGGTTATTAAACTTTATTTCTTTACTCTAAGTTTTAATGACTATCTTTAGTAAAAAAAATACTGTAATTATTGTTTTTTCTTAAAGTTAACACCGTAACTTACCATGGATGTAGATAAGAAAATATTAGCAGATTTAAATATGTGCTCCAATATATCAAATAAAGAAAATAAGTAAGAAGATGGTTAAGATGATTCATATATTTTTTTAAGTTTGAAAATTGTCAATAATTAAATTTGTACTTTATGTATAAAAAAGTTATTATTAATAATCTTACGACTTGGGACTCAATGTTTTTAATGAAATATCTGTTTTTAAATAATAATTTTGTGAACATTTAAAAAAAATATATGATCTAAACTAAAGAAAAAAGAAAAATAAACATTTTAAAAGATATAATTCAAATGCAAAAAATAAAAAATATTTAAATATTACACGTAAATAAAACAAATGACTTCTAGTATTAATTATG
>JBBPBS010001075.1:10456019-10480233 GCA_037974835.1 Cicer judaicum | reverse complement strand
TTATTTATTGTTTGGTTTGGTTTTGTATATATATAACAAATATAAAACGACATCGTAACTATTAATTTTTCAATATCATTTTAAATATTTATTCATTACAACTAATATTTATATTATTATATTTTAAATAATTTATTTTATCAACTACTATTGATTAATATGATAAAAACAAGTAGATATTTTTCATTAAAACAATAAATACTACATTACCAATTAATCTTGATTAATATTACACTATATATTTTTTATTAAAATAAAATGAAGTACATAATAAATCGTCACTTCAACAAAATCAATCATATTAACGAATAATTTTATAAAAGGTTGAAATATTAATGGTCCCGGCAGATCCAAAAACTTAATAAAAATGTTTTCTTAGCATTTTTTTTAACCTCCTTTATTAAACTAGAAATGTTTTACTGAATATTAATAGAATCATTATGTTATAAATGTTTTACTAATCTGTTATGATACTTTAATTTTAGAATCTGTTGATAAGGTTCATCTGTGCCATCGCTTAGTGTTTATATGTAATGTAACTAGTGATTTCTGTTTTTTATAAAATTCTTTTGTCATATATAATTGTCCTTACATGAATATTAATGTCTTTGCTCAACTACATAGTTAAGTTATTATGTTTTTTAGCCTTCTGCATTAATAATATATTAGAATATAACCCACACGTTGTACATGATATATAAATATTAACATATTAATAATATTGTAAATAAAATTTTAAAATTTCAAAAATAATATCATATGTATAGATTTTAATATTTGTGAATAAAATTTTAAAAATAATAAAATTTATTCATTTTATTTGTAGAGTATTTTTTCAGTTTATTTGAGTAGTTATTATATATGAATTGACAAACACACATTTGAGAATATGTAAAATATTATGTAAAATGTAATTGTAATTAATTCATATATTTAGTATCAAAAATCCATAGTGATTATCATCTTATAAACAAAATTCATAAATTATATTTAGTGTTAAAAATATTAAAAATATTTTAATAAATATTAATATATGTAATTATCTACCGCAAAATCAAATTAGGCATGCTCTTTTATTGTGTTGTCAAATCTAAATTTATTTTCAAAATATTTTTAGAAAAATATAATATGGACAATTTTATTTGTCTTTTGAGTAGTTAATATATTTTCATGTTGTAAATGAGATCAATTAAAACAAATAATAATGGTTGATTACTCTATTTTAGTTTTGTATGTAGCAAATTATATATTGATTGTACTTTAATTTGTAACTCATGACACATTAATATTTATACATAACATTAGATGCTAAATAATAATAATAATATATAATAAGAATTTTCCAACTGTATCTACTTTTTTAAAAATAATTGAGTTGCAAGCCACTAATCGTAGAAATTGTTTGAAGAAGTAGAATTTTCACTCAAAGACACAATAATAACACTTATATAAATCTAAATATATATTATTGTTGGGTACTTCCCTTTTATAAATTAGATTGATAAAATTGAATATATATTATTGATATAAAGTTAAATATATATTATTGTTGAGTACTTCTCTTTTATAAATTAGATTGATAAAATTGAATATATATTATTGACATAAAACTTCATATTGATTTTTTAAAATAATGTAAAATTAATGTGAAAGATGTTGGACAAACGTTATGAAATAATAATATGACATTATGAAATAATAATATGGAATTAATTTAGAAAATAAGCCACACTAATTGTAGAGATTGTTTGAAGAAGTAGAATTTTCTTTCGAAGACACAATAATAACACTTATATAAAGCTAAATATATATTATTGTTGGGTACTTCTCTTCTATAAATTAGATTGATAAAATTGAATATTTCTTTTCAATAAATTAGATTGATAAAATGGAATATATATTATTGTTGGGTATTTCTCTTTTATAAATTAGATCGATAAAATTGAATATATATTATTGATATAAAATTTCATATTGATTTTTTAAAATAATGTAGAATTAATGTGAAAGATGTTGGACAAACATTATGAAATAATAATGTGACATTATGAAATAATAATATGGAATTAATTTAAAAAATTTTGTGTAGATATTATGAAATAATATTTAAATAGAATATATTATAAGATAATGGATGATGTATAGAATTTGTGAAAAAACTAAAAATTAAAGAAACTCTCTATAAAAAACACGTCAACTTTTTTGTTGAAGTGACAAATATTTGCATAAGTAGCAGAAAATGTGAGATGATAGCAGATTGTATTTTAAATATATATAATAAATAATTGATTGAGTCAATTTTGGTAGAAGCAAGGTTTAAGGTGAATGACTTGTCTTGGAGTTGCTGAAAGCGTATTATGTTTTCAGAAGTATAATTAAACTTAACTGCACCGAGGAGACTTCCCTATTAGATAGACCCATTAATCGCCAGTTAAAAATTGGACGAAAAATCATACCCCAATGAGGAACTACACGATAGCTTGAGCCACACAGCTCAAGTCTAGCACATGTTTGTATAATGACACGTGCCTCTTTTACTGCCAACGAAATTCCCATAATATTACTAGTTTGCAGTCATTAGGGCTCAACTTGGAGTTATTAATAATGTCCTGCACCCCAGAGATATAACTAATGAGTGTCTCGTATTTTCACACTTTGGAGGTTGGCCCTGATAGTACCTCATCTTGATTACCAACTGATGTATCTCTAATTACAGAGAGGCAGCAGGTAGGATCAATGTCTGATTGACTAGGAATCCATTTCCTCCATATTACCAAGCCAGGAGATGAAATCACCACATCATCATCGCTAGAAGGCATTAACTTTGAGGTTAACCACAAGCCTGCTGTTCCCACTTCATCTGTACTGTTGCTCATCTGAGAGCATAGAAACAGGACATTGATTGGCATGGTGAAAATGCTGTGAATCAACCTCTTGGGGTAGGTTGTCATGTATCAAACTCAGTTAGAAAGGCAGTTGGTGTTCATCACATGGATGGGAAAACAGTGCACTGGTTCCAATGCTTGAATAAAAAGAACCCCAAAGAAGTGTTTCGAGCAATCAACTTAGTGGGTGAGGAGGAGAAGCTGACTATGATCAAGGATAGGGGATTTGCAATAGTCACCCGCAAGTCAGGTTCTCATCAATGTATCCCACGTGGGCATCATTCCAATGGTAAAGGAAGAGAAATCTCATTATTCCTCAGTCATATTTTTTTTAAAGGAAACTCCATTAGAAGCAATCATTTTTTATTTTACTCCCAACCCCAATGCCTCTCTCCTGGCAAATACCACTGCACTGAAATATTTACAAAACTCTATCAAACTTACTTCTAGTTCTATACAATGTCGAATTGGGGGGCCCAATGTTAATCAGTCTAGTGCAGCATTTGATGCTAATTGCCTAAAATAAGATTTAATTCATATTTTTAATTGAAGAATATTTTTAACCAAGTTAAAAAGAAGATATGGTCAAAATTTGAAGAATATTTGATCAACATTTAATGAAAATTTGAAGAATATTTTATTAATATTTAATGAATATTTGAAAAATATTTAATCAACATTTAATGAAGATTTAAAGAACATTTTATCAGCATATAATAAAAATTTGAAGAATATTTGATCAACATTTTATGAAGATTTGACAAATATTTTTATCAACATTTATGAAGATTTGATCATAAATTGAAGAATAGTTTATTTGAATAATTTACAAATTCAATCTACATAAAATAGAAATATAATCAATTTGAAGAATTACAAACTCAATCTGAATAAGATATAATTCAAAATTAAAAAAAGACTAAATTGAAGTCCAAATTCTCACTATAAATAGACACTCAAGGTTGAAGGAGAAAAACATCAAATAATAGAAAAGAGTAACTCAAGCTCAAAGTTCTCAATTCATCTTAAAATTCAAAGAGAGAAATACTTGTTCAAGATATAAATATTTTCTGAATGTTCCTTTCTTACAGTGTGAGAGTTATTATTATTATTATTATTATTATTATTATTATTATTATCAATTTTGTTAGAAGAAACAACTACTCAAGTTTCAATCTGAGATTGTCAAGTTGTTAGGAGAAGACTTGGTTTGTAGACTCAAGGTGGTTAATTCTTCAAAAGTTTGGGGTTGTCAGACTGATTGAGAAGACTTGATTGGATAGTTAGATGCTTTGTAATTCAAGGTATTTAAATTTGTGGATTAAAGTCTTCTGAATGAAGGGATTTAATGTAACCAAGTAAGTGGTGAACCAAGACAAAACTATGTATCAAATTATTTATGCTTTCACTATTTGCTGCTTTTGAATCTGATTGCTTCTTATCTAAGTAAGTCACTAAAATCAAACTAGTTTCTTTATTTATTTATAAATTATCAAAAAGTTATCAACTTCAGCAAACACAGTTCAATCCCTTCTCGTATTTGTACCATAAAAAGAGTTATGTCACATGTTTCTTTCAAAAATATTTTGATTAAATGATCTTTTTTGGAGACTATGTATAATGAACAAAATCAAAGTATTACTTTTTAAGATAAATACACAAAATAATATTGAGAATGATAAGGAATCACTACTTGATTTTAATTATTTTTGTTGTTAATTGAAATTATGTTATGATTTATGTTTAATTCAATCTATAAGTTTAATATTATTAGTAGCTATAGTTTGAAGTAACTCATCATTTATATATTTTTTAAACTTTTATTGTTAAACATAGATTATAAGTTTCTTTTTTACAATCTAAAATGTGGATTTAAGTTTTCCGCATTAAGTATGAGATATATTCTTATGTTGCTTTTCATATTCATAATGAGTTGATTTGTCTAAGATTTAATTTTTTTTTAAATGTATTTTATATTTTATTATGATATTTAAAAAATAATAATTTTTAAATCAAAGTTTCAAATAAAAAAATAACTATCTTATTTTAAATATATCATCTATTTATTACCATTTTTTGTAATAAAATTCTGAAAAATAAAAAACTATTTTAATAAACTATTCATAAAAATTATTTTTGAAAGATAATTTAAAAAAGTATAATTTTTATCATATTAAATTTATAATTTTCTTATATTGGAGGAGATGGTAGTATTAAAATAATGGGAGCGGTATTGAGATTTAATTTGCTTTTAAAAAACCCTAATCTATATAAAAGCCCCACACGAATTTGCAAATCTCTATAACATATTACAATACTTCTCTCTGCAGTAGGTATTCAGTTTGTAGTGTTGCAAGCAGAACGTCAAACATGGATGTACAATCAGCCACGTGTATGACTCCGTCGCCGGTGGTAATCTCTTACGATCTAATACCTGAAGTACTTTCCTTCCTATCAGTGAAATCTCTTATATGATTGAGGTGCGTGAGTAAGTTTTGGAGATCCCTCATCTCCGATCCCGTGTTCGTGAAATTGCACCTTAAGAAATCAGCAACACGAAAACTGCTCTTCACACTAATGAAGCGGCATCCATTATCAGAATTGGTCGACACTCGTCAAACTTATTGTGAGGTGTATTGCGTTCTATACCCCAAAACTCGTTTACTCCGTAACCCGTCTTTCCAACATTCCGTTGATTCTTACTACCTACCGAAAGACATGGACTGCTCTCATAATATAGTAGGTTCTTGCAATGGATTGATCTGTTTGACAGGTTATTCTTCCACCGATGCATATCGAGATAACTGGCTCCGTATATGGAACCCAGCCACAAGTATACTGTCTCCAAAAATTGGGTATTTTCGCGAGTATGCCAACCTTGTGTTTCAGCATTACTTGGATCCAAAAGATTTCAACTTCAAGTTTGGCTATGACAATTCAACTGACACTTATAAGGTGGTGGCGTCTCATATCGATGATGGATGTTATTTCAAAACTCCTCGCAAAAGCATTGTAAGAATTCTAACTTTGGGTGATAATGTTTGGAGAGATATTGAAAGTTTTCCAGCTGTACCTCTGGAGAGAACATACAAGTCTGGAGGTGAGTATTTGAGTGGAACTGTTAACTGGTTGGCGATTGACCATACAGTAAATGTTTTTTCCTATATATCTGTTAAGAATTGTGCTACTGTTGAGCAGTTTCGTATTGTTTCGCTTGATTTGGGGAGTGAGACATACAACCAGTACATGCTGCCTCGTGGTTTTGATGAAATGCCGCCTCGCTTGCCAACTCTTGGTGTGTTGGGGGACTGCCTTTGTTTTTCTTATTCTTCCAACAAAATCGATTTTGTTATATGGAAGATGCAAATATTTGGGGTGGAAGAGTCTTGGGTCCAATTTCTTAAAATTAGTTACATGACTCAGCATCCTGATTTTTATGTAGTGCCGTTATTTCTTTTCGAAGATACACTCATACTTATGACTCATCAACACAAACTAATTCTTAGGAGTTATCAATACCAACCAATTTTCTATAATTGGAGAGATAATACAGTAGAGCAAATAAGAACTACAGGTTATTTACACTTTGAAACTGCCGTGGATTATGTTGAAAGTTTAGTTTCAATTTTTTGAAACTAAGTTTCTCCTCCATGGTTTATTTGTTTAAATTTATGTTAATTTTCTTCATAATTATGAATTGTGTGAATATTCTTTTTTATGAACTGTAATGTAACTAGCATTTCAGTTTGGAATTATTTGATCTTACTTCCATTAGAAAAATTGAAGGTGAACATACCCTTAATTTTTCATGTTTTAGGAGTTCCAATTTGAGGTTACTACTTGTCAAAATCAATGGCAGGGGAAGCTATTTCAGATCTATTCTTCCAATTCACGTGTTCAGCTTCATTTACATCCATTTGTTTTATTATGTAGAGTTGGGAAGACAATGTTAGAGAAAGAGGAATTAGGAGGAAGATGGTTTGAATTAATTAGGATTTTATAATGAAATTTGTTCAGGTATTTTGGGACATTATTACTATTATTATTTTTAATGTATTTTGTCATAAACTTTTATTTTTAAGATAACTTTTGTTGACTTAAATGGGAAATAACTCATTGAATGAAATGTCTTATTGCCTTGTATTGGTGCCTTATATTGGAGTAATTTTAAAGGTGCCGCCATCATTAATTTGTTGTGTATTTTTTGGCTTTTAATCTTGATTATCATTTCCAAATACTTCTTTCGAGGCATTTAAATTGCAAACTCTTATTGTTTAATATTTGAAGTTTGTATAATGAATTGGATTGACAAGCTCTGGTTTTGGATTGTAGCTTTCTTATGTTATTGAGTAGTATTTAAAAATAAATTGATTTAAAAAAAAAAAAAAAATGATGATAGAGTATGAGCCCTTTGTAAACCAATTATGTATTAGTGGGATAATGGATTTTTCCTGTTATTAATGTGACACATCTAGTATATTCACAATTTTTCTATTCTTTTTTAGAAACAATTTTTTTTAATAAAATAATAGAGGCATATTTCAACCCCTAGGATTCCTTCCTACAATTTGAATAACCACTTGCATTTGACTAACTTCTTCCCAATAGGCTTGTCAACCAACATTCATGTGTTATTCTTATGCAAAAAGTTATTCATTAATAACTTTAATCCAATTTATAGATTGATTTCTATTCACAACTTCATCATAACTCCTAGACTCATCACCTTCAATTTCCTCTACAACAGTGAGTGCAAACGCAACCATATATGTGTAATAGTCCTCCTACTCCTATTTATGGCCAATAGATAATTATTTTGATCTTGTTGAGTTGTATCCTTAATAGTTTCTAAATTTGTAGTTTAAGATTCTACATCTTACTCTTGAATGATTGATCCTAGAGAAGGCTCCACCTCCAATTGAATCCTCTCACCATCAACTAGTTCATGTTGATGTTGCTTTGTGCCCATCTTTGAGTAGAACATTTCTAATTCTCTAAACACAACATTCCTATTGATCAATACTTTGGGGCTGACTTTTCTCAGTAGACCACAATCTGAACCACTTTTCTCCATTATGATACCCCCAAAAACATGCATTTCAAGGTCAATAGCTCAATCTTGCATTCTTTTATGTGATCATAAGCTACACATCCAAAAACTCTCAGACTTTCAAGGTTGGGATGATGACCAACACACTTCTCCTCTAGTGTCTTCATTCCAATGGTAGTAGATAGATATCTAGTTATCAAGTAAGTCATATTCATCACAACTTCAGCCTATAAATGTGCAAAACAATTAGCATTAGACAACAAACATCTTACTTTTTCTCCATAATTGTCATGTTCATTCTCTCATGAGTAAGCCCATTTGAGGGATTCTTCTAACTGTTCTATGCCTAACAATGTCATTCTCTTAGCAAAAATTAACAATGCCATTCTCTTAGCAAAAATTATCAAATTCTACATGACAAAACTCCAAACCATTATTGGTTCTAATTTTTTTTACTTTCCTACTGATTTGAGTTTCAACTAGTGCCCTCCATTCTTTTAATTTTGCAAATGATTCATTCTTGTTTTTAAGAATATAAATCTACACCTTGAAAAACATCAATAAGAAATACCTTGCTCCTTGATGAGAGGGAACTCTTGATGGCTGATGGCCCCCACAAATCACTATGAATGTAGTAAAGCGTCCCTTTTGTGTTGTGGACAACAATTGCAAACTTCAACTTTTTACTTTGCCAAAGATGCAATGCTCACAAAACTCCAATGCATCAACGTTGTCCTTTCCCAACAACTTTTGTTTGCTAATTAAGTTCTTTTAATCCTCCCTCACTAAAATGACAAAGCCTTTTATGCTAAAGGCTGGCTAGTGAATCAACATGCATAGAGACG
Organism: Cicer judaicum; assembly: GCA_037974835.1. NCBI lineage: Eukaryota > Viridiplantae > Streptophyta > Magnoliopsida > Fabales > Fabaceae > Cicer > Cicer judaicum. The sequence goes on along the minus strand of JBBPBS010001075.1, from coordinate 10,471,453 downwards.
ACAGCAACAATGCCTACTAGAGTGCTTCCTTGAAGAAAATACAAGCAACGTTTAAACCTTCTTCTCATTAACACCATAGAACCCTTAGTGATCTTCAAGACCCCACCTTCAACCTTGCACACACAACCTTGTTTGTCAAGCATCCCAATAAAGATTAAGTTCCTCTTCAAGGAAGGCACATGTTTCACCCTTTGCATGATCCTTATTCCTCCATCAACTAGTTTCAATTTTATGGCACCAACTCCAATCATCTTGCAAGCCTTGTTGTTTCCTAACAATACCATTCCAACATGGCATATGCACCTTGAGTCCAAGATCCATTTTGACTTGTCATTTTCTTCTGAAACACACATGACTTCTGCACTTTCATAACCTTCAAATACAACATCAGGATCACCATTGCGACCTTTTTGATCTCCTTGCTTCTTATATTTAGGGAATGATCTTGGCATAACCCATCCTTACTTTTAGTGAATCTTCCTAAGACCAGCAAAACCAGTGCTACTGATACCATTCTATTATTAAAATAGAACATGCAACTTACTTGCAGTCACAAACACCAACAAGAAAGTAACGACAATAATAGAAAGAGTTTATATAATTTAGAGAAAGAATATTGTGGAAGTGTATTCACTGTTTTTATTTCCTTTTGAATGAAACAATTACAGGCCTTATATAGACTTTACAATTATCACTAACTACTAACTAACTTGACTATATTCTATTATAAGAAAATAAGAGAATTTCCCTCTTTGCTAACTTCCAATTCCATCAAGTCCCAAACCATAAGTAATAATTTCTTTTGAGAATTTCCTCTGTGTTTCAAACTCTCAATCTTCCAAATTCAATTTCCTCCACGGTCCTAAGATTTCTAATAGTATGATCATTTTTCAGAAGTTCTAGGAATAGTGATGTTTGTTGCAGTAATTTAGAAACACATTCTTCATTTTCTTCCTAATCTTAATCATAAGAATTCTCCTTATCACTTCCATTCATAGAACCGTAATCACGGTATCGGTCTGATACCATATTAGAAACTATAGGATCAATTAGATGAATATGAAACTCATTAAAAATAAGTTTGAGAGTTTGATTCAAGAGAAATTTACATAAAATATTTCATATTGATGATTAAGAAGATTACTGAACAATAAATACAATAGCTCTATGTATATAAATTTAAACTTAACCATCCAACTAACTAACTGAGTCAACTCTAACTAACTCATTTATTTCTAATTAATAACTTACATGTCAAAAAATTTATTTGAATAACTGAGCTACTACGACCCATTTTCTGAACTGGATTAAACTAGTAAGCTGCCATAAGAATTAAGACCCCAGAAAAAACTAGTAAGCTGCCACTGCACCAATTTTGTCGTATACGATCCACTTGCATGAAAATAATTTGAATAGAACACATATCCACCTATGTATATACAATAATAATACACTTATACCTCACGTTTTTATACACTTATTCAATACTTTATTTCATCTCCACACATATACCTCACATTTTTATACACTGATTCAATACTTTATTTCATCTCCATCTATCTCTTCCTATTGCATTATTAATATATCAAATATATTATATTATTATCTTTTATCTCTATCTCTCATGATATATATACTCTTTGGAGTGTATACTAAATATTTTTCATGTATATGTGTTCAATTCGATCATCCTAAACCTGAGATCTCTTATAAGTTTACACTGCTCTATCTCAAAATAATTGACTGATCATTTGAAAGAAAAAAAAATTATCTCAAAATAATGACTATTTCAATCTTCCATGTAGTTCTTTTCTATTCTACGGTCTAATTAATATTATTTGCATTATTTTCAATATAATATATTTTACTAGAAATTTATAACATTGATAATATATTAATAATTAACAAAAATAATTTAATAAAAATAATATTATTTTTATTTATTTTATTTATACACTTTTATTAGTATGTGTGAGATGGTTAAATGACACAATTATTTTAAAAAATAAAAATGATTAAAAATTTACCATCTAATATTTAAAATTAATAATATGAATTAATTAATATTATATAGCATGAGGATGTCCCATATCCTAGTATGAACCACGTAAGCTAGGAAGAATAAACAATAGCAATCATGCCTCCAAATCTCTTACTCTAAGATAGGGTCTTGAAACTTGATTGATTGCCCTTTTGTAACTTTGTTATATCAATGACAGCTACTTTTCCCACTTGCATAACTAATTTCAGACGCTTGCTATGGTTTTCAATTTTAAATTAAAATTTTGGTCAGGATTACTGTTAGATGATTAACTTTTATATTTTAGACAAATGTTACAGAATATAATTGATGCGGCTTAAGATTACAACGATGATCTTCGTAATTTATAATATTGCAGTTGTAAATTATCATCGTCAATTTAAAATCATAATATTAAGAAATATTAAAATAATAATAAAAACAAAAGAAATTTAATACATAAATTTAACTTATTGAATATTTATCGAAGGAACTAAAGACAATTTTTTTTTAAAAAAAAAATTGTCACTATTTCAACTTTTTTTAATAGTACCATATGACGCCCTTCCCTGTAGTAAATTTTCAATACACATGATGAGGACAATATTGGAAATTAACATATGTACAAATAATGTTGGTGAGATACATGTAGTATAAATGCCATGCTTTTGCATGTTGTCTTTCACAACATAGCTCACAATTTCTTGGGGTGCTATTGTGACAAGTTGTTTTGTCAATTTTTTTAAAGATTTGTATTACTATTGAATTAGAAAATGGCAATTGAGCAGCATAAGGATGTTGAGAGTGGAGAAGCCAATGTGATTAAGTATTTGCATGAGCCTTTAATTCAACAAGGGGAAGATGCATGTAAAGAAGTTCATGATTCAGATAAAAGTGTGGAAAATGGATCCATTGGAATGGTTCTGCTTAGCACATTTGTTGCTGTTTGTGGTTCTTTTTCATTTGGAACTTGTGTAAGTAGTACTCATTTTTACTCTTTTTAAAATTATAATTGACTTTTTTCGTATCAAACTTAATTAAACTCTTATTAATAAAATATTTATGACATAGATGTTTATGTTTATGTACAAGTTATTTTATAATCAAAAGTGAAAAGGAATTGGTTGTATGGCTTAAGAAATAAAGCATTTTGTGAATACATAGTTCATTCACTACATGTCTGCTTCAAATTTAATTTGTGTCTGTTTCTTTAACCAAACAAAAATCACAATATATATTCATATAAAAAAAAGATTATAGTGTTTAAACTCAAGTTACTATTTTGTTAGGTGGGTTATTCAGCACCAACTCAAGCGGCTATAAGGGCAGATCTTAATCTATCTCTTGCTGAGGTTGGTATATATTCTTGTTTGTCCTCATATATCATTATCTTCTGTAAACTTTACGTTTTTTTTAATACATATTTTTTGGGATTGGCAGTTTTCAATGTTTGGTTCTTTGGTGACCATTGGTGCAATGCTTGGAGCTGTAACAAGTGGTCGAGTTACTGATTTCATTGGCAGAAAAGGGGTATGTGAAACTAGATACTCCCCCATCATGGTTTTAAATTACACAATAAATTTTTATGTTGTAGAAATATATTAGGAAATATTAATACAGCTGTTGCAATTTAAATTGTAAATGTAATGTTGTTATAATTACTCCAAAATTTATAATATCACAATTAAAATTCTAGTTGTAAACCGCAATTAAAAACCGTGCTCCTTAAGTTTCACATTAATTTGAAGTATTGACACATAATTTTAAAAAAAATAAAAAATTGAGCACTTTGTGTAACGATCACAAAAAAAATAGTCTTATATCATTGTTTTTCACCGTTAAATCAATAAATCTCACCATATATTTCATTTGATACAATGATGAGATTTATAAATTCAATTTCAAAAACAGTTGCCTTTTTCCATATTTATCCAATGAGTAGTGAAAATTATAAACTTGTACATTAGTGTAAATATGTAAGGTTTATTTCTCACTTGTGCACCATAAATTAAATTACCCTTTTTGAGTAGACAAATCTAAGTTGTCATAGTTGTTTAAAATTGTGAAAGAGTATATAAATTAGTTTTATTAGCGTTGAAGTCAAATGATTAATGTATTATAGTAAATAGTGAATCATTTAAGAGAATTTGAGTTTGAAATCTAGCTAAAAGAATTATTGATCAAACTCTAGAATATCAAAGACATTAATTCTCCCTAAAAAAATAGAGGTTTAAAAAAAAAAGATTAGTTTTGAGAATAAAATTGGAAAAAATAGATTAATTTTTTATTTCTTTTTTAAGAAAGATTAATTGTCTTGACAATACAATGCAATCAATATAATTTTTATTTTATTTTTCTAAAGCGACATTCAATTAGAACACGAGAGAGTGTATTATGAACTAGTTACTATGTCTTTACCAATACCAATTATGTCATGTTGTTACAATAAGCATTAATTTTGATGTGAAACAGGCTATGAGAATTTCAACAGGATTTTGCATTATAGGATGGTTAGCTGTCTTCTTCTCTAAGGTATATATGCATCTTTTGAACAATGTATAGATACTCAATTCAGATTTCCTATGGTCATAGATCCCTCCATCCGTGGGGCAGATATCTTCGATCTTGCCTTTCGATCAAAATCAAACGGTCTAAAATTAAGTTTGACATTTTAAATAACAAAATGAAAATTAAATTCTGCATATTTTAGAACTGTAGTAACTTATTACATGAGATCTCATCTAATGCAGGATTCTTACTCACTTGACTTGGGAAGGTTTTGTACAGGATATGGAATTGGAGTAATCTCATATGTGGTAATTAATTAATTGTTAAAAATAGAAACTTCAATTCATTTTCATTCAAAAAAGTTGAAGTCCATGCAGTTTTAATTTACTAGTTATATTTATATGTTGCCTCTTCATTGTAATATTCCTAACTAAAAATCAGCAAAATGGATCAGGTTCCAGTATATATAGCAGAAATAGCACCAAAAAATCTTAGAGGAGGACTTGCAACAACAAATCAGGTGAGATTTTTTTTTACGATTTTCTTTTTTTTGACTAATAAGTATCATTGAATTGGATTAGTATTGATTATAATTGTATTGCAGCTTATGATTGTCATTGGATCATCAATGTCATTTTTAATAGGAAGTGTCATAAATTGGAGAGAACTAGCACTAGCTGGTAAGTTAGTATAACAATTAATTTTGAATTGAAGGGTAACAGATTATGGAGAAAGATATCTAACTGTTGATTTGGTTTGGCTTTTTGAACTTTTGAAGGATTAGTGCCTTGCATTTGTTTGCTGCTTGGTCTGTGCTTCATTCCTGAATCTCCTAGATGGCTGGTAAGTATTAATTAATAATATATAGGTCAAAGTACTTTTATGCTTAAACTTATATACAAAGGGGATATTAAGTTTTAATGTGATTTTCTTTTAAAATTTTATCTTTCATTTAAATTATTATATCTATAGTTTTCTCTTTTTTCTTTCAATTAAATAACATATTTTTTAAATATTTATATCTGGATTTATTCAGGCAAAGGTTGGTCGCGAAAAAGAGTTTCAACTAGCTTTAAGGAAACTTCGGGGTAAAAATGTTGATATTTCTCATGAAGCTTCTGAAATTCTGGTATATTTCAAACTTTCTTAGCCGATTAAAAACCATAAAAGAAATATTCTAATTGATTTGACATGTTTGATGACATGAGCTCAATTCTTTCTGAATTATAGGATTATATTGAAACTCTTCAAAGCCTTCCTAAGTCTAAGATGTTGGATTTGTTCCAAAGCCAATATGTGCGCTCTGTAATTGTGAGTAACGTATACTTGTAGAAATTCATTCATAGTGTGTGTAATTAATTAATTAATTATCAAATGATCTTTAACTATTTGTAACAATTTCAGATTGGGGTTGGACTAATGGCATTTCAACAATCTGTTGGAATTAATGGCATAGGATTCTATACAGCTGAGACTTTTGTCGCAGCCGGTTAGTGAAAAGAAATGCATATTGATTGTAGAAAATTCATGCACACGTCTTAGCGTCCGACATCAACATGTCATTAATACATCTTAACGTCCGACATCGACATGTCATTAATACATCTTAACGTCCGACATCGACATGTCATTGGTACATGTCTTTTTTCTCAAATTATTACCAACGAGGACGTACCAGTATGGTGTTTAATTTCTATGTATGTGTTTCGTAGGAGATATCTGTCCTAGTTGTTACTTATTCTTTTATTGTCCTAGTTGTTAATTATTATTTTATTGCAGGGCTTTCTTCACCAAAAGCTGGTACCATAGCTTATGCTTGTATACAGGTATTTTAGTTGATCCCTTCAACAATTTCTCAGAAATTAACCATATAATAATTGAATTATTTTGTGTAAACCTCATTTGTTACATTGAATGACAGGTTCCATTTACCATGTTGGGAGCTATATTGATGGATAAGTCTGGAAGAAAACCTCTTATAACAGTAAATCTATTATCAAGCACTTATTTATCAATGATATATCTAAATGAAAAGGGAATAAGAAATTCCGGTTTAACAAAAGTATTTCTTGTATATATGCAGGTTTCTGCAAGTGGAACATTCTTAGGTTGCTTTATTACAGGAATTGCCTTCTTTCTCAAGGCAAGTCTTTAATGTTAATTTACTCCACCAAAAGGGGGTGTTTTAGTAAACATCTTAATTAATAGTTTATTATCTTTGGAATTTTATAAAAATGAGTTGAAATAGCTTACACAAATACTATGTCATAAAATAAATCTAATAACGTGTCTCTGGAACTAAATATAAACAAAAAAGTACATATATCTAGACTAAATTATGGCTTGATATGGATCAGAATCAGAGCTTATTGCTTGACTGGGTGCCAACATTAGCAGTTGCAGGCGTGTTGGTAAGTTTTCTTCCTCAAAATTTGAATTTTCCTTCTCTTTGATTAATAAAGAAACTATAGTACTATATATTCCTTAAACTCAAACTCAATGTTTAAACTGAAATCCTATCTTCTTGTAATCAGATCTACATAGCAGCATTTTCAATTGGGTTGGGATCAGTTCCTTGGGTGATGATGTCTGAGGTATGGAGGTCAATAGTTCGATCTCCATTGCAACTTAATACTAATAACGTTTTCAGTTAATTTTTTATTTTTATTTTTTTTATTTTGATATTGCAGGTGTTTCACATAAATGTGAAGGGAAGTGGTGGAAGTTTGGTTGTTTTGGTAGCTTGGCTAGGAGCTTGGGTGGTTTCATACACTTTCAATTTTCTTATGAGCTGGAGTTCCCCTAGTAAGCATAGTACCAACAAAGTTATTCAACAATACATTAATTCTTATGTCCATTAATCAGTAATGTGTAATTGTATTGTTTTTTAACAGGTACTATGTTTTTGTATGCTGGATGTTCTCTTTTGACCATTCTATTTGTAGCAAAAGTAGTCCCAGAAACCAAAGGAAAAACATTGGAAGAAATCCAAGTTTGCATTAGTTAGAGAATGAGCAAAGAAGACTAGGACATTGTCCAAATATTGCCATCATTTATCAAATTAGTCATTGCTAGTGTGTAAAACAACAATTATGTATTAATTTTTTGGGCCAAATTACTCCATGTATTCATTATTTCTCTTAATTTTATCATACTCGCATAAAATGGTTAATAATTCACAACTTCAACATCTCCAATATCTATTACTATGAAAAATATTTGAGGACCCTATTATTGTCTCTTTCAAATCAAGAAATTTTTAGGGTGTGATAAAATAATATAAGATAACATGCCATCTATAAAAATAAAGAATAAACATGTTTTATATGAATTTAAAATGAAGGCAAAGGGGACCAAAAGGAGAAATATACATGGAAACTGAAAGGACCACATGACCATCGTTAAATAAATACAAAATAGAGGTAAACCTTAAACAAATATCAAATAGAGACCACCATTAAACAAAACAAGGATCACCATTAAATAAAGAATTAAACAATCAACTCACATAAGACCAAATATGGACCACAATTAAAATTTTGCATACACAAAATACTAAACAAATGAAATTTTTAGTAAATATAGATCATAAATAGAAATCCTAAACATGATATCGCAAGACAAATGAACATGGACATACATAAAAAAATATAATAACAATAAAAAAAGCTCAAATCAAAATTGAAATAAAAACCCTAAATAAATATCTACATCGATAACAAATTGTAGGACGTACCACACGTTCAAGATCACTAATTGTAGTATGGAGGATAATCAACTTCGTGTTGCAGAATTGTCCTCTTAAGGTTCATAAGACAATAGATTCAAGAATGACAAAAGAAAAATGAATAATTTAATTCAATTGAAAAAAAACTATTTGATCATTTTTCATAAATACGATAAAATATATATATATATATATATATATATAATTTAATTAAATTTTATATAAAAGATAAATAAATTAAAATTTAATCAAATTTATTTGATCTACATAAAAAGAAACGGAAGGAATATTAATTTTAGTTTGACTTTGACTCAAATAATTTACACAACACAATTGTTTAAAAATTATAAAAATGATATCTACTCTCTAACGACCAACATTATCCATCATTAAATAACAATTAATTTTGGATGAAATGAAATGTGTTTCTATTTTTGTAATTGTGAACGATGATTTCATAACTTAAATTATTAAGAATTATTTTAGGTCGTATAATTTTTACATTTAATCAAACTTGTATTTAAGTGATTATTGAATAGTAAATTTTAATTAAAGACAAATTATTCATTACAACTCAAATTAAAATTTAGATTCTAACCATCTTTAGTCAAATTTTATTTACTTTCTGATGGAACAAAACTCTATTGTTTGGAAGTTGTTAATTAGTTATTGCAAGTACACACCTACTACGTGCATCAATTTCCTCCGCGTGTAATAATTTATGCAAAATGAGAAGGGCAAAGACAAAAGTGGCCTTTGACAAATCTAATCATCAATAGTATTTCGATATTAATTCCTTAAATTCATCATCTAGTATTATAGTATAGAACAAACACACATAAACAAGTGAATCAAGATTCTCGTGGCTTCATTCCCACAACTTCATATTCCAATCACAGGTTTCATTACTCAATCATCGTAACCCCCTTTAAATTTGTCTTTCTCTGCTTTATTAGCTGCAGTGATGATGCTGAATTGTGTTTCAGTTTCTACCCAGATATTCATTTTCCTTTCAATTCTCATAATTGTATTAAAGTTCCTTTCTTTTTCTTGAATTAGTTCGATTTTTCTTTTTCTTACCGACCCTTTTGTTACATCAATCAAAAGGACTCAACTTGAACCAAAAAAAGTTATTGGTTCATTTCTAAGCATCATGTCTTTTCACCTAATTTCTTTTGACTATTTTATTCAGTGTGAGACTAAAAGGCGTTCTACTTTTGGCTAAGGGTAATTTAGGTTTAGAACAGTTCAAAATGATAGAATTCGCTGCATATTTCTGTGTATTTATGATTAAGAATTCATTTGGTTTTGTTATGTATGGCTCATAGTTTATGTAATATATATACACAAGTTGTAATTTATGACCTCACGATTGAATAATAGAAAGGTACTGCAGGCAGCTGCTCTGCAGTCGGAGACGTAGAGATAATTGGTTGAACTTCGTGATCAAATCTTCTGTATCATTTGTTTTCTTTATACAAACCTGTTTTCTTTTGAACCAGAGTTAGTGTTCTCATAGTTTTTTTTTACTTGATGCAGTTTTGTAGGATATATAGAGTGAAAGACAAGGAATCAATTATGAGTCGGTCAAATAAAGATACAAGTAGAAGTAGGAAAGGTTGTGGCAGTGATGAATCTTCTGGAAGTGGAATGAGTGGAGAAGGGACAAATTTTCTTGTACATGAAATTGCACAAATTACAAAACTTAGGTCAAGTCCTCATGAGCATTTGAGTAGTGTTGTTCCTGGTAGGATGAGATTACCTGCATCAACTGTAAAAATGTTAGTTGGTAGAGAAGGTAATTATTCAGGAAGAGGGAAATTTTCAGCAGCTGATGGATGTCACATGTTAAGCCGCTATTTGCCTACCAAAGGTCCTTGGATTGTTGATCAGATGGGAAGTCGTGCTTATGTTTCGCAGTTTTCAGATGATGGTTCTCTTTTTATAGCTGGATTCCAGGTTAATACTACCATCATTATCATTCTCATTGTAGTTACTACTGTTATGTATAATTAGGTGTGAATCAAAGCTGAAGATGATTTTGAGTGTACTTGGAATGTGTTTAGAGCAAGTAAACATGCTATGAGTTTGAAGCTAGTAGTTATAGCTTTTGGTTAGACGTGAGTTGACATTGTGGAAGTTGATGTTTCCAAACACGCACTTTGTTAAAATGAAGAGTCTTGTACTTGTTGTTAAACTATGATTATGGGACATAAGGGTCTTTTTATCTTCATTTATGGTTGTTTGTGCTTTGTTATGAAACAGGGAAGCCACATCAGGATTTATGATGTAGACAGGGGCTGGAAAGTTATGAAGGATATTTCTGCTAGAAACTTACGGTGGACAATTACCGATACATCTCTCTCACCCGACCGGAACTATCTTGTAAGTTCAACTTGTTTTTCAGATAAGATGGCATTTTCCGGTTTTCTAGGATCGACGGAGGATTTCCTGTTATAAACAGCTGATTCTGACTATCTCTTTTAACTTCTTGTTTTTGACAAATTGTTAATTAACTATTGCAGGTTTATGCTAGTATGTCACCAATTATCCATATTGTCAATGCTGCGTCGGCTACAACACAGTCAGTAGCAAATGTGACGGTATGTGCTTGAAATTTCTCATCTTTGCTGTTATAAAGTTGCAATTCCAATTGCGATCCGTCAAGCTAAAAAATTATATTGTTAACTCTAAATTGTATGATTTAAAGACACACCAAAAGTAGCTTGAAATATATCAAACAAATGAACTATGATGTGTAATTTAACAATTTTAAATGATGAATTGACAGAAAAACTTAACCACAAGGCTAAAAATGTTTATTTCACAATTGAGTTTCCTTGTCAACTTATATATAAGCTAATAAAAATCACAGCACATAAGTATCCTATTAAACTCATAAGTTGTCATTCTCTATGTATTCTTGCTAAATCATAGTTTACTTTACTTCTTGTTACTAATACTCAAAACTCTACCCTTTGAATTTGGCTTTCAGCCTTCTGGTCCATTAATTCGGCTACTACGTACTTCTATTTCAATTCAATTACATATGTTCATGCCCCCTATCAAAGTTTGCTCACTTTTTGGGACCCCCTGGATGTTTTATGGATCTGTCTTTTGTCAAGAACAGTACAATGTTCTCAAGTAACATCCTTCTTCTTTTGCCTTAGAAGCCATTTAAAGTCACTACATGATACCCAAGTCCTAACTAGACAAATGAAATGGAGCAATAATATAGCCAATGAAGATGCATAAAGAGTGAATGGTTAGCCTTTTGTTTGTTAAAAAGAAAACAAAGCAATCGAATATCCAAATGCAGGGCATAGTGTGAGTGAGTAACTGTGTGAAGACCTTTTTTAGAAGAACAAAAACAAGAGAAATGGAATAATCAAATATATTCAATAGTGCTCATTAGTTCTTCATTTGACAGTTTTCGAGTCTTTGGCTTTTCAATGTCTTTGATGAGAATTTGTGAAAGAAAAGGAAAAAAGAAATTAAGAAGAATGAAAGAGTTGTTTAATCATGTGATTTGTATTAAAGAAATGGAATCACATTGATTCATGCATACTCGCACAATTGGAGGCAATCTACGATTCATCAATGATGTGAATCACTGACTTGTTAATCGTATTGAGTAGTTCAATTCTTACTATGTTTTTATTCAGAGTAGCCAATGCAATATAACTTTTTTTAGCATTTTACAATTTCATAGACAAGTAAGATGTATTTAGTATTTACAGTATACTTCTCTCTTGTATGTGATACTAATATTCTTTGCAACTACTGTACTCTAAATTTTACATATGAGATTTAGTAATGGTTAATGCAAAAATGGACTTCTTACTATGATCAATTTGAATGTGTAAATCATTTAAGTGTATCTTATGTTATCGTTGACATACTCACACTACTTTTGAGTTGTAAGTCCTACAAGGTCTGTCTAACATCGCATATAGAACAGAAAAATTTGAAATGTTATTTAGCTAAAGATACAATTAATTTTTATTTTTCGTTGTCATTAAGTAACATACATAGATTTCTTTTCGTGTTTCAACGTCTAACTTAGAATATAATGTATATATTTATGCATATGTTTTTAGGTATCTATGTGTGTATAGGCATATCAAATAATTGTTTGCTTCACAAAACCTTCTTTTATTGCAGGAAATTCATTATGGATTAAATTTCTCTTCGGACAATGATAGTGATGAATTTGGGATTTTCTCTATCAGATTTTCAACTGATGGGCGAGAGCTTGTGGCTGGAACTAGTGATAGTTCGATATATGTATATGATCTTGGAGCAGATAAGCTTAGCCTTAAAATTCCTGCTCACCTGGTAATATATATTATTTTCCTATAATTGGTTTCTGATTTTGCACAATGCTCGCTCACCTGGTATTATATATTAGACTCCTAGTTGTAGTTTACAATGTTTAGTTACTTTATTTTGAGCTTCTATACCAATCAGTGTTGTTAAATAGCGGCTATAGCAATGTGCTATAGTGTAGCATAATTTGAACAAAGGCAGCCAAATTTTGAGCTTGAGAATAATTTGTTTCCATTCCTTCATCCTTGTAGAGATGATTTTTTTAATAGATTGTCAATATTTTTGTTCATCACTTTAAAGTGGAATTTTAACTTCAGCAGGAGTTTTATTTGTAAGTATGGACAGTGGATGATGTCTGATGTTCCATTTTTATGTTGCAGTCTGATGTTAACACTGTCTGCTTTGCCGATGAATCTGGTCATCTCATATATTCCGGAAGTGATGATAGTTTCTGCAAGGTACACTTCACATTGTAACTATAGTAGTTTGTTAATATCCACATATACATGTGTCATTGTAAATATAAGAGCATGTCATTATTCCATTGTTGGTAAGTGAAATTTATGCTGATTACAGCCTTAAGAGCCATTTTTTTTTTTGTTAAACACTTACTACCAATTCATTGCTTTGGTATTTCTTCTTGATGAAGTAATTCTCGGTTGTTATGATCTGCGCAGGTGTGGGATAGGCGTTGCTTTGTCTCAAAAGGACACCCAGCTGGTATCTTAATGGGCCATTTAGAAGGCATTACATTCATTAATAGTCGCGGGGATGGCCGCTATTTAATTTCTAATGGAAAAGATCAAACTACCAAATTATGGGACATAAGGAAGATGTCTTCTAACGCCATGAAGTAAAACTTTTTTATCCCTCACTTTTTTATGTTGGAGTGACACTTAAGTCCAAGAATATGGACTAGTCTATATTTTTTTCCTCCTAATCTGTGATGTATTATTTTTTAATGATAATGATTATAACTTAAACTAACAGTTTGGGCCTTGGAGACGACGAGTGGGACTACCGGTGGATGGACTATCCGAAATATGCAAGAAATTTAAAGCATCCCCATGACCAGTCATTGGCAACATATAAAGGTCACTCGGTGTTGCGTACTCTAGTTCGTTGTTATTTCTCACCATCATATAGGTAACTTGTATTTTCGGCACATTCTCACTCTAGTATAAAATAGCTCTATATTTTACAGTAATTAATTCCGTAGGTTTTAGCTCATGGCAACTTTAATATGTTTTTGTTGAGTAGCTGGAAGTTGGATGGTTATATTGTTATCCATGGTTTTAAACCAAACTCTTGCCACTAAAGTGACACTTCATGGACATTTTTCCATGTTAGTATAAGATGTTTCGGAAGAATGACGTCTCGTGTATTTTTTTATTGCAGCACGGGTCAAAAATACATTTACACTGGGTCTAGTGATTCCTCTGTCTATATATATGACCTGGTAAAAAGAAACACTTTTGTCTATATATTTTATAAACAGTTACTACTCCGTTCTAAAATACAAGTAAAAATTGGTCAAAGAAAATGATTTATAATTTGGTTCAAATTTTGAATCAAATACATCAATTTTCTATGACTAATTTATCCTTATATTTTGAAACAGCGAGAACGCTGATTTAGCATTGTCTAAAATATTTGAGTTGCACATTATTTGTAGGTGAGTGGAGCTCAAGTTGCAAAACTTGATCATCATGAAGCACCTGTAAGAGATTGCAGTTGGCATCCTTTCTATCCAATATTGATAACTTCAGCTTGGGATGGTGACATTGTTAGGTGGGAATTTCCTGGAAATAATCAACCCCCTGCCTCTCCAAATAGAAGAACAGGTGGAGTTCGTATTAGAGGTTTGTATTATATGTAAACCTCATGTTCTTTGTACATATATATCTAGGTAGCTTGATTTACAACATAATTTATATGCATCTTTTTTCTTACTTAATTTCCTTACACCTATAGAAAGGGTCTCAAAAGTTTGTTACATTTATTTATAGTTTTATACCTTGGTTTTTGTAAGCTTTGTATTGTAAGCCTATCATGGATGAACATAAAGCGGTAGATTATATGTTCTTTATATTATTTTCATCAGATTATCAAATTATATAATAAGAAGTGGATATTTTTTCTAATATTAACTAGCTTTTTCTGCGAAAATTGGACTTGCATATATGCAGGCAATACAATAGTCGTCTAATGGAAACACCAAACATTAGTTCAAGTTTCTTATAATTTTCTTCTAATCAAGTTTCAAATCAAATAATAATAAAAAAATTTGGACAATATTTAAACAGTTAAATAGCCTTAGTTAAGGAATTATTTTTCAGAAATTAAGGATCTTGTTGAATTTCATAAACAAACTACTATATAGCATTGTTGGTCTAAAAAAAAAAGTCTACGTAAATGTAGTTATGTAATCCCAGTTCATTGCTAGGCTAGACATTTCAATATGTATTATAGTAATTTGAATTAATGTCATTTTAATTTTTAGTAAAAAAATTATAAACAACGTATCATAAAAAAATTATAGTCAATTAGATGAAAAGAACAATTATTATTTTTACTTAAAAAGGAAATATTACTAGTTAAATGTAATACTTTTTTTATTATATAAAGAATGTTTAATATAGTTAGTTATTATTCTTCAGTAATATGCATAACTTTATATTTATATATACCAATAATGTCAAAAAGTTTTCACATGCATCTAATCAAATTTTGATTATTTTAAATGTTTTTTTATTCATATTTAAATATTATAATAATTATTTCTTAAAAACATTACAAAAATATATCATAAAATTGAATGCTTCTAATAGAAACCTACAAAATAATGTC
>JBBPBS010001075.1:10431556-10455689 GCA_037974835.1 Cicer judaicum | reverse complement strand
AAAAAAAAAGTGTTCAAAAGGTTTATAGATGTCAATTAAACATCTATATTTATAATAAAATAACAAAAATAAATCTCATAGAGACTTAAATTAGAGACATAAGGTTTATAAAAATCTTCTATATATCATTATTATAGATAAATATTATGGTAGATATATCTATTTTTACAAAATTTTAGAGTAGTTGTTGCCTTCCTCTATCATAATCAAGATCTGTCCCTGTTTATATTTAGATACATTTTAAAATAAACTATCCTAAAATGCTCGTGTGTGCCTTGTTGTAGATGAATGATTGTAGCATGCTCTTGAATAAACTTTTTAGTTACTTTCAATCCCAAAATCAGACTAAAAGTGCATTCTCCTAAAGACTGATTGGCCAATGTTTTATTTAATGTCATCAACATTTCCTACCATATATGATTATGAGGTATATCCAACCGTAACTCAATGACTCCTTAGTTTCTCAGATTATATATACACAAGTATGTCCCATGCTTCTTTTTGAGGTGCTTGCGTGGGATTACTCTTAATGGTCAACCTTGACTTTAATCTCTCAATTGTGGTGTGTAATGATAGCTCCCATTTAAAAATGTAATTGGGTCAAGGGGTATCAAATATCAATCCAACCACCCCATTCATAGAATTAAAAGAAAAGGATCAATAAAAAAAAGGCATATTGGATTAAAAAAAATTGTGGAAGATGGAACAATGATAACCCATATGAAAATAAATTAAGGTATAAATAATAAGATGATTTTCATTATTCACTTTAAATTAAGTCAAATTTTATAAGAGTTTATGAAAAACTTAAAATTTTAGTTGAAATTAATTCAACTCTACAAAGTACAAATTTTTTGAAGTGAGTAAATAAATTATGATACAATTTTAAAATTTAAGTTGAATCTAATTGAATTTTATAAAAAATGAAATATGTCTCATTGTAAATACTTTTTAGATTTTATTCTTGTCAACATAAGACTTTTGTTTTTCCAATGAATTCAAGTTAGGATATTTCTAAAAATAGCTTTCAGTTTTGGGTGGCTAAAGAATCTATTAGGTGCCAAATTTTCTATCTAATCCATTCCCCTAGCTTGCATACTAGTCCAAAGCTTGTCTACAAGTGACTTGATATTCTACAGGAAAATCCAGTAAAAGAAAAAATACTCATATTATTAAAATAATAATATTTTTAACGATACGATATAATTTTTTAATTTAATTTTAAATAAAATTTTTTTTTCTTCGATTTAATCTTTTATTTTATTACAAAAAATTGTAAATATAAATAATAAAAATATGAGTTTATTTAAAATTTTTAGTTATAAATTTGATTATATTTGTATTATATTAAAAATGAAAATTAATTTTATGAGTTAAATTTAAAAATTTTGATGAATATTTGTGAAAAAAAGATAATATTATTAATAATTTAAAATATAAAAATTAAATTCTTTACTTAAAATTAAATAAAGGACTAAATTAAAAAATAAAAAAAATAAATAACTGAAATATTATCTAAAATTAAGTGAGACCGAAAAAACAATTGTTCATATTTTTAGATTGTATTAATACCTTCATATCTCCTCTATTCATAATTTTATGTCATTATATTTCAATATTAAAATTACCATGTTAACATCAATAGCACATGTCTTCTTTCACAATCACATCAATAATTATAAATGATATATTAATTTTAGATGGTATTAGATTATGATATAAATTTTAAATAACATCACTCTTAAAATATTTATAAGCACAAACTCCAACTGGTGAGATTCGATTATAAAATGATAAACATATTATTAAGTGGAAAACAATATTAATATGAAAAAATAATTTTGTAAAAATATTAAGTTTAACTAAACTCAACTTACAGAAACTGATTTATCATAAACTATTCAGGATCAACACACAAAAATAACTTTAGATGTTAATTATCTCCTAAACATTAAACATACAAATGAAAAGTTTTTATATAACAGCAATAATGAGCTAAGCAGTGCCGGTGCCCAGTTAAATTAATGTAACTTTTTTTTTCTTTCTTTTTCAGTTGAAAAAATGTAGATTATATTTTATTCATAAAGGGGGAAAGGCATCCACTTTATGATATATACCCACACACAAATTTAGTAGCATTTGATATTCGCTCTATACCGGTTTCAGTTATTATTAGGAACTAGGAATATAATTATGCAAGTTGTGGGCATACCATTGACCAACTTAGATTTTAGAGTTAAATAATTCAAATATAATATTACTATTGATATAATCCAATTAGTTAAGTGGAGGTGATTAAATGCATATGCACGGGATATAAGAAGCTTGACTTAGTGGTTTAAGTGAGGAGTCAAATTCGAAATAGAGTGATAAGAAAATAAGAAATTCGATCTCCCATGGTAAACGAAATATTAATAATATTAATTAAAAAAAATTATGCAGATGCATGAACTTGTATTACCTATCTTCTTCGTATCTAGTTTTATCCGTAAACTCTTTGAAGAAATACATATTACACTGGAATCTATTTTATTTGGATAAATTTGTGGAAAATGTATTTTAATATATTTTTTATTTTATGCTATATTTCCACCTCGTAGAGTATATTGGATGATAATTAGATCAAAGTTCAGTTGATATCTTTAAAAAGAATTCATAACAATACACGAAAATTTCGTATAATAGATTATCTTTAAAATTAAATGAGAATGGGTGCAGGTACGATACTATAATACTCATTTCGTTATGTCTCTTCACTAATATAAATATATTATTTATTTATTATATTAGTATTTAATTTAATTAATTAATTATTTTATTTATGTTTTAACATCTATTGATATCATTTGACTACTATAATATTTATAATTAAAAAATAAATATTTGCAAACTTTTTAAAATTTTAATTATGATGAATAAGTAAATAATTGTGACTTTATAACTAAGAAATATGTTTTATTAATTATGACTATAATTATATTTACAACTTTTTTTATCAATTTTTTTACAAATCTCGAATAATATTGTTGTAGAACTTGCAATGTCATAAAATATTATTATGGATATTTAAATGTGTAATGTAATGTATTCATTTGAAATATTTTTTACTTATAAAATATTTTACTTTATAATATTTTATGATTGAGTTTAAGATATTTGAATAACTTTTAAATTTAATCACATCAATATCTTTTATTTATCGATCTATTTTAGTTAAAATGTGATTAATGAATATGAGTACAAACACTTAAGTATTCAAAGAGTAAAAGATATAAATATTAAAATTGATATTTAAAAAAGTATGAACTTGAATATTGATATTTTCTTAAACTGAGAGTATATAGACAAGTACTATAATACTCTACTCAAACTCTACCTATTTTAATTTCTAAGAGTATCTTTCATTTGTTAGATAAAAAGAAATGCTATACTAAAATAAAAATTGGTGTAATTAGTAAAGAACTCATACATTATAATTAAGGGTGTTTTAACTCATTGTAGCTTTGTTATTGTTTTATGAACCTTGAAGCATGTCTTGGTCATGAGGTGTCCTTGCAAATTTCCAAGGCAACAAATTTTTTTGACTCGGTATCTCTTTAATCAACTCCTAATTATTTATGTCATTGTTGTTAGTATTTTCATACTTCATATCACTCATTCATTCAAAAATAAATAAGCATAAGACTCATTTCCATTGTGAAAACACTTTCTATCTTGATTTTCTAAAATACGAGTTAGTTTTATTTTAATAAGAAACTTTTGAAGTATATCATTATCATAAAAATCAAATTAAATGCTATGAATATGCATTCTTAAAAATAATACAAAATATCTTTTTTTTTTAATTTATTATTTTTTGAAATATAAACAATTATTCACCATAAAATTCTTTTAGTTTCTTATTAATAAATAAAATAAAATAAATTTAAAAAAATAAAAACAAGATATTTTCATAAAATAAACTGCTATTAAAATGCATTAAATGTAATCTTTGATCCTTGACTCAACTGATCAAGTGTCGTTAAATTGAACTAATCGACTTAGTTTGATAATTATAATAAAATTTATTATTTATTTTAAAATAAATAAATAAATGCATCAAGTATAAAAATGTATCCAATTTTCAGTGGTCATAAAAAAATAATCGAAAATTCTTATCTCATTCACTTTCCAAAAGCCCTATTTCTCCTCATTTCATCTATAAATCATGAAGTCCTTTACCTCCATTGGTTGACGATATTCAACTAGAGATTTTTTTTCTTTCATCGGAGACAATTTTTAATTTCTTTTTTATAACTCAAAGAGACGGTGTCTCTTAAACCATGGTAATAAAATAAGCACTAAAAGTTGATTTTTGGTGTCAACTTATAATTATAAAGAATTAATTTTTTTTTAGTAATTATTGATGGTTATGTTTGTTTCTGGGATCCAAGTCAAGTCCTTCTGCTTGTACCTCTTTTAATGTTATTTGACTTATCAACGACAACCAAGCTATTTTGCGGGACAAATCGAAATCTTATATGACCCACCTTTTGTTATTTATTTAGCAAATACTAATAATTAATTATTTTAAACATATTCATCCTCGTACACAACACTTATAAATATCTTCTTTTTTTCTCACAAACGTAATCAATACGGACTCTTTTTATAATTCCATAAAATCCATATGAATCCCATTTTCCAAATTTAATTGCTAATGTCGACAAGTATGGAAGTTTTTCTTTAAATGATCAACGTTCAATTAGAAAAACAATAAATTAATGTTTGAATCTTCTTACCCAAAGAAACACAAGTATTTTATAGGTAAAACAAAAGGAGATATTTGATAAATACTCATACGCCTTGTAGACACATTGAAAAATAAATAAATAAAGAGAACGATATATATATATATATATATATATATATATATATATTAGTGATAGATAGAGAGATATAATAAAAATAAAAATAAAAAGTATTTAACGAGTGTTGAAAATGTAGGGGTGTGTATGTATCAATACTAAACGAAACACATAATTGCAACTTATTAAACAAATGGAATGATATAAAGAGAAATATTTATTTGGACACAAACCTAAATCAATATTGTTTGGACGTATATACATAAATTAAAAAATTAAAAATATTAATTTAATCACATCATCTATTTATTTCTATTAATATGTGTGCATAAACATTTATTATTGATTTGAGTTATGCCATATTTATGAAATAAAATAGCAGTGACTTTTCAATTGGAAGACTCATAAAAAAAAAACATTGAATGGGAAAAACAATAAATGTTTGAATCTTCTTTGCCATCTTCTTTGAATTGTTTACCTTTAAGTTGTTAAAATATAGTTTCAAACAAAATATAATTTTTTATAAGAAAATATTTGATATACAATCATATACTTAGTAAACACATTAAAAAAAAGAAATAAATAAATAGAGTGATATGATAGATGGAATATATTATTAAATAGTGATGTAATAGAATGAGAGAAAAATATAGAAAATAAATAAATAATTGAATGAATGTTTGAAAATATAAGATGTCTATATATGAATACTAAAAAAAACACAAATATGAATGCAATTTATTTAACAAATAAAACGTTACAAAGATCAAAATCAATATTTTTGGACCCACACACATAAATAGAAAAAATTAAAAGAAGAATAAATTAATCACATAATTTAATATTATTCAATTATTTCTTATTTTAAATTTGTTTGTATTAATGTGTGCGCCCCAAACATTAAAAACAATGAATACGTAAATCATACTAATATGAACTACAAGTTAAAGCCAATGAACACGTAAATTTCTTTTTGTTTTTACTTTCTATGAAGCAAATACTTCTTCTTCCACTCATTTACGTCTCACACATGAATATTAATAATTTTATCTTCTTTGCATGCTTTTTCATGTTTTTGGCTTTATATTGATCAAAGCTCTCTTTCCAAGTCTTTCTCATTCTATACTGCAAATTTGAACACAAGAAGAATAAAAAAGAATGTTTTCAACGAGATTCTTGGTAGCTTTTGTGTTGATCATATCAGGAACCTTTGGAGTTGCTTTGCATAGTGTTGAAGGAAAGCCTCAAAGGATTCTTTTGGATACAGATGTTGATACTGATGATTTCTTTGCTCTGCTATATCTTTTGAAGCTTAACAGATCAGAATTTCAATTGGAGGTTAGCAAATTGCAATAACAGCACAAAATTCCCTTTTTTTTATTGTTGAATAATTGTTTTGACCATGAGTCATTACTTAATTTTACTCCTCAATTGTGCTATAGTTTTTTATGCTTTTTTTTTTAAAACCAATCCTATTGGCAGTGATTAATAAGTCCGAATACATAGTACCGTACTATATGGATATGAAGATACATGAATTTTTTTAAAATCATAAATACATAAACAATTTATATAGATAAATAAAATTCTATCTTTAGTTAATAAAACATAAAAAAAAAAAATTTATCATATCCGGAAGACGAGTGTGTCTTTACTCTGGGCCTCAAAGGTGGAGATTGAGCTATTGACTTGTGGTTCTATTGGCATAATAAATAAAGAAAACAAAATAGTGAAAAAAAGGGTGTACTTTTTCCTTTTATTACTAGTGTAGTATTCTTTTTGTCTCTGTGTGTTGTAAAAAGCAGACAATTTAATCTTGTGATGCTGACATTGATTTGGTGTTGGATTATGCTGTGCATTTATTTATTATTAAAAATAAAAATTAAAAAAAAATATTGTGTTAATTGATTGTATCTGAAGGGAATTACTGTGAATGCAAATGCTTGGACTAATGGTGGACATGCTGTGAATCAAATTTATGATATACTTTATATGATGGGGAGAGATGATATAGCAGTAGGAGTGGGAGGTGAGGGTGGAATACTCCCAAATGGTACCATACTTCCAAATGTTGGTGGATATCTACCAATTATAGAACAGGTATGAAATGTGTCTTTTTGTTTTTGTTAATGGAATAATAATTTATGTAAAAATTTGATAGAAAAAATATATATAATTGAATCAGGGAATGACGACAGCAGGAGGTTGTAGATATAGGCAAGCAATTCCAGTAGGCAGTGGTGGTCGGTTGGATGTGGATACTAATTATGGCATTAGAAAAGCTTTCCTTCCACAGGTATAATCATATATCATAACTCTTCACAATCGTGCTTTCAGATTCACCACACAACATAACTTTCTTTTTAATTCCCCAATACTTAAGAAACTATTTAACTCTTCAGGATATAAAATTAGCAACTCAAGCTAGTGCCTAAGACCAAAGACTTAGGCCTTTTAACTTATAATTTATAGTTTTTAACTGTTAAGTTAATTAAAATTAACGATTCAATTAATTTAAAATATAAAATGATATAAAAAAATATTTTTAATTAAAATTAATTTTAGTTTAAAATATTTAATAGTAGTAATTTAAAATTTATCAATCTCATATATATATATATATATATATTATCTATTTTTTGTTTTAAATTAAATTAAAATAAATAAATTATTTGCTTATAAACATTAATTGTTTTAAATTATATAAATTAATTATCTATAAATAAATGTATATTTAATTTTTTTTAAATTTTTAAATTTTTTATTTATGTACTTATATCTTGTAGTTATTTAATGTCAGCAATGCTAAATTTGTTGGGGGTGGCCGACCTTTTTTATCACTTTACTCCTTATAATTAATAAACATATATGTTGATAATTTATGATTATACAAAAGCAAATAAAAAAAAAAGGTAATAGGGAATACATAAAAATTTAATTTATGTGGTTTTACATAATAAATAATCATCCACATACTCTTTTCATTAAGATGAGTCGAAGATACTTCAACTCCTTATATAATTATTAAAAATAGAGATTCTACAATATTTTTTACGATCTCTCAAATTTGAGAATATTTTACTTTTTCACTAGTCTCTCTATTTATAAAATATATAATTTGACTTCATCTAAAAAAAATTTAATACTTCACAATTTTAATGAGCTCTAAAAATTCTCAATTTCTAAAATGAAACTGCAAATTTCAATAGTCAAATTCAAAGAACTTAAAATTACACACTTTAAAATTTGAATTGACACTCAATAATTATTGCATTATCTTCCATCGATGCTAGGACCAGAATTGGATATTATATCTTTGTATAACTTTAAATATAAAGTGGAAAAAGATTCAAAGACATGTAAGTAAAAATGGAGAGAAATAATAAAAGAAAAAAACAAGAAAGAGAAAGAAATAGTGACTTTCTCTCCCTAAAGCTGGATATTCTTGTCTTGTTTGTGAGCCATATATAGCCATCTAACTAATTCACCCGATTAATCCAAAAATAAATAAATAATCAATCATTTTCATATTTAGTAATTTTAATTTAAATGTTTAATTAGAGGAGAGGAATACTACTATGAAACGTGTGATTCACTCAATACTCACTTTTGACTCTAAAATTTATTTAAACATTTTTTTCTTTCTTTAACTAATTAGTTTATATTCAACTCACTTTTAATTAAAATAAGATTTATTAAATAAATTTATTTAAAATCAACTTTTACCACAGCTAAACAAAACAACATCCAATTAACCATAAAATTACATTGCAAAAATCTATTTGAATGGATTAATTTGCTTTAATTGTTTGCATTCTAAAAATATAATAACTAAAGTACTAATTTTGTTGCTGATTTCATCATGGAATTAGGGGAAAAGGAAATATACTCCACTACAACAACCAACTGCTCAACAAGTGTTGATTGACAAAATATCTGCAGGTCCTATAACTATAATTGAGATTGGAGCACATACAAATTTAGCAATTTTTTTCATGAATAATCCACACTTGAAGAAAAATGTGGAACATGTTTACATTATGGGTGGTGGTGTAAGGTCAAAAAATCCAACTGGTTGTTGCCCCAAAAATGCTTCCTCTTCTTGCACACCAAGACAGTGTGGTGACCATGGTAATTTGTTCACAGATTACAATGCAAATCCTTATGCAGAGTTTAATATATTTGGAGACCCTTTTGCAGCATACCAGGTTAGTACTCTTTTTGTTCTTGTCTTAAAGTAGCATTCAAATATATGTAGTAATTGTCAACAATTTTACTCACATTGTTAATATTATTATAAATCATATATAATTGCATTAAATTTATTTTATTAAAGAATAATAATATAGCCTAGGATGAAGTTACTTTGGTGTATGGTGGAAGACTCACACAACTGGCTATTAACTCAATAGAATAATTTGACTTAATAACTTAGTATTGATATTTAATTTTATTAATATAACTGTTAAATTTAATTATCTACTTAGGTAGATTAATTCTATAAATTTTTATTAAATTTAAAAATTATTTAACATTATATAAAATAACTTCAAATGAATGTATAACTAATTTTTAAAAATATTTAAGTAAATGTCCTTTATAATAATATTGTATAGTTATAAATTTTGAATTTATATGAAATTTTACATACATGATCACAAATGTACAATGAAAATTATCACACGGTTTAATTGATAAGATTTACTGTTTATAATATTGTTTAACTTCATTTTAAATAAATAAGCCATTATCAAATTATTCATAGACATTGTTGTTTAACGATAGGTTTGATTGTTGACCAAAAGTAACATTTCATGATAGGTGATTCATTCTGGTATTCGAATTACCCTTATTCCTCTTGATGCAACAAACACAATCCCCATCAATGAAGAATTCTTTGATGAATTTGAAAAGAATCAAGACACTTATGAGGCACAATATATTTTCCAGTCCTTGAAAATGGCTCGTGATACTTGGTTTGACAATCAATTTTATACGGTAATTAATATATGTG
Organism: Cicer judaicum; assembly: GCA_037974835.1. Classification (NCBI taxonomy): domain Eukaryota; kingdom Viridiplantae; phylum Streptophyta; class Magnoliopsida; order Fabales; family Fabaceae; genus Cicer; species Cicer judaicum. Next base: position 10,445,828 of record JBBPBS010001075.1, on the reverse strand, counting down.
CCTATGATTCTTTTCTTTATAATAACGACATAATATATAAACAAAAATAATATTAGAAAAATTGATGTATTTAATTAAAAGTTAAGATTAAGTACATAAATTTTTTCATATATATTTTTGTTTATATTTTATTTTAGAATAGTAAATTTTTATGAACTAAAAGGAGAAATTTAATTATGTTGATAATGAGTGTTTGTTGGATTGGCAGAGTTATTTTATGTGGGACTCTTTCACATGTGGTGTAGCAATTTCAATAATGAAGAACTCTAATAGAAACAAAGGGGAAAATGAATTTGCTGAAATGGAGTATATGAACATAACTGTGATTACTTCAAATAAACCTTATGGTATATATGATGGCTCTAATCCCTTATTTGATGGTCTCAAAGTTCCTAAATTCAATGTTAAGAAAGGTGGTGTGCATAGTGGTCATGTTCAACAAGGACTAAGAGATCCATTTTGTTTTGTCAAGAATGGGAAAGGGAGATGTCAGGTACTTCATTTCTTTTTCCTTCGCAAATATATAATTAATTATATTAGATTAATGATTAATTATTAATATTTATATTTAAACACTGAAATTTTGACACAACATTATTCATTTATTGATTATTTAATTAATACAGTTTGAATAAATAACTAATCACGCTCAGTAGATGATTAATGAAATTGTTAACTGTATATTGTTATATTCTTTAATCAAACATTGAACTTAATTAACTATGTAATGAAAAAGTGAACATTGTTATGTATTAAACAATTCATACGATCTATTAACCATCTACTAATCATACTTAATTATGTATTTGAACTATATAAATTATAAACAATGGATATGGTGTTTATCTGAAATTTTGTGTAGAGATAACGTGTTTTTAAATTATACAAACAATCATATATAATAAAATAGGTAAAAATACACTCGTTGTCCTTTCAGTTTTATTCAATTTCTGCTTGGGTTTTTTAAGTTAATTTTATTTCGATTTAGTTCTTTAAGTTATATTTTATTTGTGTCGTTAGTCTTTTATCTCAATCACGACAACCATTAGTTCAACCGAAAATTTTTTATCATTAAAAACTCTATTAAATATTGCGACAATATGTCTCTCATACTAATCCTTCAAAAAAACATTCATTAAATCTTATAAATTATCTCGACAATAATTTAAACATCTGTATAGCCTTAAAAACAAGGTAACAAAAGTCTATCCATATAAGTAATGTTTTTAACTTCCTTCATGTGTAAAGTAGTTTGAAAACTGAACTCGTTACAACATTTCAATTAAATCTTAACATTTCTTGATAGTAATTCGAGAGAATTTCAAACGTATAAGACTGCATGCATAATTCAATATATCTTAAATATTAACAGTCTAAATTAAATGTAATTTAAATGATTGAATTGAAAAGAAAAAAAATTTAAAAGATCAAAACGAAAATGGAGCATAACATAAAAGACTTAAAGATGTATTTTTGCTTGTAAAATGTTCTATAGGATGGTTATACAAGAGAGGAGAATGGCGAAGACTCGGTGAAGGTACTTGTTGCTACAAAAGCAAAGGCTAACAAGGATGTAAAGAGCTCACTTGACAAAGAATTCTTCAAAAGCTTCTTAAATGTATGTCAATTTTTTTATTTTATTCAAATTTCTTCAAGATCAATTTATAAGTCTCATTTAATTAGTCATGTAGAAGCAAACTCATCAGTTAGTTATTTGCATTTTCATTCTTTTTTCATAGACTCTAAAGCAGCCACAACATGCTGGGAGGTTCAATTTCACTACACAGTTTCCATACTATAAAGAAGTAATTTACAAACCAAATTTTCAAAACAAAATACTTGGTAAGCCTATTGTGTTTGACATGGACATGAGTGCAGGAGATTTTCTTGCTCTATTTTACATCCTTAAAGTTCCTGTTGAAGTTATCAACCTTAAGGTATTCTAATCTTTCATGCTTTTACTTTCCTTAAATTAGGTGTACTACAATATGGAAATGCCAAATAAAAAAAACTAATTATGATATTTTAGTTCAACCAAAGAAACTGTGTACTTTTTCTTATTTATAAATTGGGTTAAATAAATTTTTAGTCTCTATAAAATATAATATTTTATTTTTAGTCTCTAATAATATTTTTTCATAAAAAATTCTTATTTTCATTTTTGATATCTACTTTTAGGCCAATTCATAAGTATACTTCTAATTTTCTAAATAAGAACATCTTTAACTATGTTTGAATCAGATTATGTGATGAAATAGGATGACATGAAATATAATAAGTTTATGTTCCATTATTTGGATTGTCAAAATAAGAATGAAATGAAATGCATTCGATCTTTTATACTTACTTTTGTTCTCTTTCAATTTGAGAGGAATGAGATGAAATCCTCTTTAAAATATTCATTTCTTTCTAAAGTATCAAAATAATGAAACAAATGTTTTATTCTATTTCGATCTATCCCATTTCATTTCATTTATTTTCGTTGATTATGACTTATCCAGACATAGCCTAACGTTTACTCTTTTGATTTTAACCAACACTTCTATATAAAAAAAATAAAAAAATAAAAAAATAAAAAAATAAACATTATTTACACGTGACAACAAAAGTATTAGTTTCAATGGTGAAAACAACTTACCTCCAAGAACCAAACACACATATTAGAGATGCTATTAGTATACAAAATTTATGGCCCCAACTTTAACTAGAGCTAAATCTCTAAAAGATCACACATATTTTCAAAATTTTATTTTTAAAAGAAAAAAAGTTGTATTTTTGTTCAAAAATATTATTTCAAATAACATGAATACTGGGATTTTTTCGAATTAGTACATTATGAAATGACATTGAGGGTTAGAAAAAAAGGCTTTAAATAATTATTCTTATTTATTTGTATCATCTGAAATATTGAGACATGGACTTACATTTTGGTGTTGCTTCTTTGTACCTTATTTATGTTTAGGCAATCATTGTAAGCCCAACTGGGTGGGCAAATGCAGCAACAATTGATGTGATCTATGACTTACTTCACATGATGGGTCGTGATGATATCCCTGTTGGTATAGGTGAGTTTTTTGCAATGAACCAATCAAACCCAATGTTTCCACCTGTTGGTGATTGCAACTATAGTAAAGCCATTCCTCACGGAAATGGTGGCCTTATTGACTCGGATACTCTCTTTGGACTTGCTCGTCATTTGCCTCGTAGTCCTAGAAGGTGCTTTCTTGTTACTACTTTTATTGAAATTCTAACAATAACCGATTACACCTCTTTGAAGTAAAGTAAAAGTTTACCATTCTTTTCGTTTTTATATTTGAAATACTGACTTTGTTGTTGTCTGTTTGACAAAGCAAATAAAATTGATATACGTTGAGTACATTTGTTTTTATTTGTTTTTGTTGAACTGACACATATCAAGTCGTCGTCTCAGCCATAAATATGAGAAAAATGATAAAATATTTTACTATTAAAATGCAACGTTTGTTATCATTATAATACTGAACAACTTTCAGGTATCAATCCACCATAGAATATGTTAGAATTGTTTTCTTAACACCACTATAGTTCACCATGTGGGATTGGAGAAAATTCTAAACACCATTCTAGTATGCACTATGCACGCAAAATAAATTTTTGACATATGAATCAGGTACACAGCAGAAAACTCTGTGAAGTTTGGAGCTCCTAGAGATACTGATCATCCGGAACGCAGACAACCACTAGCTATGGAAGTTTGGGAGTCTGTATTGCAAACATTGAAACCAGAGTCTAAAATTACAGTATTAACCAATGGACCTTTGACTAATTTGGCAAAGGTTGTATCTATTAAAAACATAAGCTCTAGAATTGAGGTAAGTTATTATCTTTACATTTGTCAGTGCTGAATACAAAGTTTATGTAACACATAAAATTGAATATTGTAACAAAGTAAGTTAAAAACTTAAATTCTAAAATGTTTTCAGGAGGTTTATGTAATGGGAGGACATATAAGCAAGAATGGAAATCACAAAGGAAATGTGTTTTCTATTCCTTCAAATCAGTATGCAGAATTCAATATGTTCCTTGATCCTTTAGCAGCAAAGACTGTGTTTGAATCAGAAGTTAATATCACACTCATTCCACTGAATATTCAGCACAAAGCAAGTTCTTTTTCAAAAACTTTAAAATACCTCAAAAGAATAAGAAAAACACCTGAAGCTGTGTTTTCAAAGCGTCTACTGTGGAGGCTACATGATTTGAAGAAAAATCACCATAGATATCAACATATGGTATATGTTCATATTCATTGTTATTTTTGGTTTGTCATATTGTTTTTGCTGTATAATTGATTTGTGTTTGATGTTGATATGTTACAGGACATATTCTTGGGGGAAATTTTAGGTGCTGTTGTCTTAGGTGAAGATAATTCAAGTCTAGATGCAAAATTTAAGTCCAAATATGTGAAAGTATTGGCAGAAGGGATTGAATCTAGTGATGGAAAAATTGTGGTGGATGAGAAATATGGAAAATTAGTGAGAATTTTAAGTCATGTTAATAGCAAGGATTATCATAAGATATATGCAAAAAGGCTAGGTGATCTGAATCAAACAGCTAAGGTAGGAAGCTTCAAAGAACAGAGAAGGAAATGGAGTCATCCACATGATACAAGTTAAAATTCATTTATTCATCATTGTGTATCTTTTATTTATTTATTTTTATTTTACAAACTATATGTTTTATCGATTGGTAAAAGTTTAAAGATATTTCTAATAGGGAGAGAGAGAGAGAAAATAAAAATAATAATAATTTTAAAAGCAACTTATATATAACACCTTAAATGGTACATGTATTTTGCAGTACATTACTCTATTTGATTTTATTTGTAAGTTAAACTTTCTTGTGTCATTATTATTAAGAAATTATTTATTTATAATTACTAAAAATACTTTGAAATATTATTAAATTTACAACACTTTGAAATATTATTAAATTTACAACACTTTGAAATATTTATTTGTTACTATTTTACTTTTTAGAGAAGTAATAAATATAAGCCAACTATCGAAAAATAATCTGAAAATATGGTTAGATGAATATTGAATATTTCCCAAAAAAAACTTATTTTCGAAAATAATTCAATTTTTTAACATAAATAATATATTAATTTAAATTTAGAATATCAAATTTATAGAAAGCAAATACATGAATTATTTTTTAAAACAATGTAAAGTCCTTAATATTCCAACAATGTAAAGGCCTTATACATATTTACAACGTTGTGATTTTGTGAGAGCTTATGCAGCCACAAAATCCAATTAAATGTTTAAGGCTTAATTGCACTTTTAGTCCCCCTATTATAGGTGAAAATTGAAAGTAGTCCCCCCATTTTGTTTGTCCCCAGTTTTAGTCCCCCAAACAGAATTTGATGTCAAATCATGATGAGTTGTCATTTTCTTATGACGTGTCAATAAATAGCTGATGTGGCAGACGCTTACGTGGAATAAACTTATTATTATATTATTTTTGATTAAAAAATATAATTTTTATTTTCAAAAATCATTTTAATAATTGAGAAATATTTATAAAAATATAATTAAATTGTTAAAATTATATTAAATTAAAATGATTCTGCAGAACCCTAACAATAATCAAAAGTCCCAAATCATATGAACATGTTTCAAGCTAAAGCCCCAAATCTTTGAACCCTAAAGCCTCAAATCGTGCAACTGTTCCTGTTCGTTTTCTTCATCATCATCTATTTCCGATTCTGATTTCGTATTCGATTTCATGGTCTCTGTTTCGTAATCGTCCTTCTGGATCGGATTGTTTGTTATGTGTTCTCTCTTTCGTTTCTTTTTCGTTTGTTCTTTGTGTTTTTTTGGGAAAAGAATGTCTTCTCATTCGTATTCAGTTACAAGCAACAATTCTCATTTGAGAATTAGAAGAAGAGAATGTTTGTGGACTTGAATCTCCTTTGTGTACTTCTTGGACGGCTGAAAATCTAGGTCAAAGGTTTCATGGTTGTGGATTTCATAAGGTAAACTATTTATCAAAATTCTGAAATTTATTTATTTAAATTTTTTTTTGTATTGTTTACAGATTATAAAAATTTGTTGTTATGTTGTTTAGTTACAGGGTACTTCTTGTTTTGATGTTTTGTTGTTTCAGTTACAAGGTAAAAAATCTTACAATTTTTTTGATTGGTTTGATGAGTCAATGACAGAACGTGGAAAAGAAGTTATTATGTCGTTGATGAAAAGGATTGATGAATTCAAGAAGAAACACAATGTGACAAAAAATTGTAATGATGAAATGAAGTTGAAGTTGAAACAAATGAAGGGCTTTCTGACACATTCATGGCTTTTGATTATTGTTCTTTTGGTTATTGTAATGTTGAAGTAATTAAAATGATTGGATTAAGGGTGTGTTGTAATGATGTAATTTAGGGTGTTTATGGTTGAAATTGTAATGTAATTGTTTAATATAGTGAAATTTGTAAGGTTGTTATTATGAAATGAAATTAGTATTATTGTAATTTGATTGTCTATTTTTATGAAATTGAGAAAGTTGAGAGACAACCTCATTTGGGGTTGTCATGTGCAACTTCATACACAGGTGTTAGGCCAGCAAAGAGGCACCAAGTGTTGAAGGAAATAAAAGTCAAGAGTACAGGGGAAGGGTGCAACTATTTGAGTTAGCTTGTGAACAAATGAAATCAGCAGTAATGTAATATAAAAGTGTCAAATTCTCCAAATTATCTGATATAGTTTTACAGCTCCGCAGTAGACTTCTTTTCAACAAGTAGTAGATAATTCTCCAAATTATCTGATATGTGTTTTATTAATAAATCAGTAAAAAAAATCTACAACAGCAATTGTTTGAATTTCTGAAATAATTAGGACAAAATTAAAAGTAAAGGTGAAAGGTTTAAAAGTTTGGGAAAATTGTGATGAAAGATAAGCTATAATTTGCCAAATAAGGATCCAACAAAAGGTCATATTAATGCATTACAAAATAAAATTGTTCCTTCGCAGGTAACCAAAATAAAAGTACACATTCATAGGAACCAAAATAAAAATCACAAGTTTCGTGCATTCAATTGATTTGTGAATCTTGAATTTGTGGAGCTTGTGAATCTTGAGATAAAATTGTTGGTGTTTCTCCCTCATCACCTCCAACCCTTGTTGTCTTTGCTCTCTTTGTTCTGTTGATGTTATTTCCATCTTTTGGTATCTCTCTATCTGCTGCACTTTTACCCTTGCATATCCTCGTGTTGTGGCCAAGCTTCCCACAATTCTTACATTTCACAGTTGCAAACTGTCTTGGTAGTTTGTTAGAACCTTTTGACTCGTCATTAGACTTGTTCCTATTTTTCTTTGGTCTACCCGGTGCTCTTCTCATGATTGGGGGATTTATAGGATCTCCACTTGATGCATGCCAAAGTTTTGGTCCATTTGATGGCATTATAATGTAAGAGTAACATGTCAAGAAGTTTTTTTTCCTATTTAAACCACAACAAAACCAAAACCAAATTGCAGGGCAAAACAAAATTAGAACAATAAAATTAGAACCAGAAATAGAACTGAACATAACCAAAAATAATGCAGAAACATAATTGAACTGAACATAACCAAAAACCAGAAACAGAAATAATGCAACCTGAACAAGCAGAACTAGAAACAGATGCACTGAACAAGCAGAACCAGAACCAATAATGCAAAAACCAAAAATAATGCAGGGCACTGAATAATGCAAAAACCAGAAACAGAAATAATGCAACCTGAACAAGCAGAACCAGAAACAGATGCACTGAACATAAGCATAACCAAAAATTATGCAGGGCACAAGTCAAAACTAGAACTAGAAACAGATGCACTGAACAAGCAGAACCAGAACCAATAATGCAAAAAACAGAAATAATGCAGGGCACTGAATAATGCAAAAACCAGAAACAGAAATAATGCAACCTGAACAAGCAGAACCAGAAACAGATGCTCTGAACATAAGCATAAACAAAAATAATGTAGGGCACAAGTCAAAACTAGAACCAGAAACAGATGCACTGAACAAGCAGAACCATAACCAATAATGCAAAAACCATAAATAATGCAGGGCACTGAATAATGGAAAAACCAGAACCATCATTAATGCACTGAACAAGCAGAACCAGAACATCAAGCAGAACAACAATAAATCAAGAATTGAACATCATTAATGCATAATACCAATAATGCAGTTAAAATCAAGTTTTATACCTATAATAAGGTGAAACGTACGATTCTAGATCAACTTTGTTATGCCATATACAAGCAAGAGCATGGCAACACGAAATACCGGTCAAATCCCACTTACGACAAGCACAAGTTTTTGTGTGTAGATTTACCGTATAAGTATCTACACCATTTGTGACACTAAACAAGTTAAAATCATCATCTCCATGCCAAGTTGGGAACCAACCCCCAGCTGCTCTTTTTGCCTTTTCCAATATTTGTTGAATCCTATGACATATATTGCCTCTATATCGTAGCATGAGTTCTTTTTGTTTCACAATCCTTACTGTAATGTAATGTTTCAAACCTTCAAGTAATGTTATGATAGGCTTATCTCTATACTCCAATACAGCCATGTTGAAAGCCTCACACATGTTGTTTACTTGAAGGTCACATTGTGTATCAGTGCGAAATGTTGACCTAGTCCACATAGATGGTGGAAGTTGCATCATGTCTTTCCATGCATCTTCATTGATTGCCTTAATTTTTTGCATTGCTTTCTCCCAATCCTGGACCACAGTAGCTCTTGCTGCCAACCAAAGAAGCTCTTTCATATGTCCTCCAAGATACTTTTGTTTTCAAATTCCCATATAAGTGTTTAACACATAATCGGTGTTCCACATGGGCCCCAATGTTGGCAATGGCAGGTACCAATCCCTGAAACAGATTATTTAGAAACAGATTGCATAGAAAAAATTGCATAATTCAGAAAAACACATTGCATACCTTTTGTTGATCTGAAATGAATGCATATTGCTTATGCTGAACATTGTTGAGGTCCTCCAGTAAAAGATCCAGAAACCATTGCCATGAGTCTTTTGTTTCTGCTTCAACAACTGCATATGCAATTGGAATCATTTGATTATTCCCATCTTTACCTACTACGGCTATTAATTGACCGCCATATTCCCCCTTCAAGAAACAAGCATCCAACCCAATTAAAGGTCTGCATGTATTAGCAAATGCAGCCTTAAAAGCCTCCAAACATACATATATCCTCTCAAATACTGGTCCAATGTCAGACATACTACACTTAATAATAACCGTAGAGTTTGATTTGATCTCCTAAGTTCATCAGCATATTCTCTCAAATGTGCATATTGCTCCCTTTGAGCACCTTGAATCATTTCTATGGCTCTTACTTTGGCTCTATATGCTTGGTATTTAGACAACTTCACACCCCATTTATCAAGCGCCTCAACAATCAATCCCTTGGGTTTCATTTCAGGTGTATGTCTCAACATAGGAACGAATTTCTTGGCAAGCCATTCAGTCTTAGCTTGTTTATTTTTTGCACTCCTATGACATGTATGATCCTCTGTGAAACTCACTAATTGCCAATATTCATTTGAAGTCCTCTTACTGATCCTCATGTAAAATGGACATTCTGGCTCACACCTAACAATGATTCTCTTTCCATCATTCTTTTTGAAATACAAGTTTTTCTTAGTCTCCATTGCAAAATCTTTAACGGCATTCTTAACCTGCTCTTTTGTATTGAACTTTAGGCCCAACTCAAACCTTACTTCATCACCATTTTCAGGTTGGTTAAATTTAGGAAATTTCCTAACATTCTCTTCATCAACTTCACTTCCTGGTGGAGTATCCAAATCATCAGAATTCACATCATTTTCTTCAAAATCAGTTGCAGAACTAGGCCCTGGATTTCCTCTTGGGCTTTCATGTCTTTCAAATGAATTTTCATCACCATTAACAAAGATCTCAGTTGGTATTTCAGAAATCCAGTCCCAATCCTCATCCTCATATAACTCACCCATATCATCATTGTCATCATCTGAGTTAGCAACATAATCTTCATCTTCTTCACTCAGATAATCTTCACCATGGATTGCTTCAGATTCAGGTTTGAACAGGTTCAGATTCTGGTTCAGTTTGAACTGGTTCAAATTCTGATTTATCTTGTTCAGCCTGAACTGCTTCAGATTCTAATTTATCTTGTTCAGTTTGAACTGCTTCAGATTCAGGTTGATCAGCATCAAATTCAGGTTGAACAGGTACATATTCAGATTCAGATTCTGCTTCAGGTTGAAGTGGTTCAGAATTTGGTTGATATGGTTCAGTTTCAGGATTATTTATACAGTGTTCCACAAAGATGTCAATTACGTTGAACCCTTTGACATCTTCAGCAAACTTTAATACATCCTCGTCATTGTTGAGAGGTCTAAGTCCACGTGTAAATGAGTACTTTGGATGTTTGTACCACAAACGTTTAATACTCATATATCCCAAACTTTTGACCATTTTACTAATTTGCATGTGGGACATTAAGTCTACATCCCAAGACCAATTCATCTCATCCACTTGGGCACAAACGTACATCTTCACTGGGTGGTTTACAAAACTACCCCCATGGTTAATTCTTAACCTAACTCTATGGACTGAAGCTGGCCTACACAAAACAAACCATTGAATAAATCAAAGCTGGCATACACTACACATGCACCACAAAATAATACAATAGAGCATATGGACCACATTATTAAAAACAAATGGACCACATTATTAAAAAAGCATAAAGGCATTGAGTTCTATTAACAGTGTAGAGAAAAACTTTTGGCCCTAAAATCAAAGTTCAAATATAGAGTTTAATAATGTTAATAATAAAACAAAGCGAAAACTCTAAAATCACATACCTAGCACAAAACTTTGTATCTTCTTTGTTATGTGAAGATGGAGAGAACTCGAAATGACCTCCACTCGCCATTTTATAACTGATGAAAACGAAAGATGCTGGTACCAGAAGGACGATTACAAAACAGAGACGAAACAAAGAACACGAACATGAAACAGAGACCACGAAATCGAATACGAAATCGGAAACGGATGATGATGAAGAAAACGAACAGGAACAGTTGCACGATTTGGGGCTTTAGGGTTCAAAGATTTGGGGCTTTGGATGATTTGGTAATTTGGATGATTTGGGGATTTTGATTATTGTTAGGGTTCTGCAGAATCATTTTAATTTAATATGATTTTAACAATTTAATTATATTTTTATAAATATTTCACAATTATTAAAATGATTTTTGAAAATAAAAAATAATATAATAATAAGTTTATTTCAGTAAGCGTCTGCCACGTCAGCTATTTATTGACACGTCATTAAAAAATGACAACTCATCATGATTTGACATCAAATTCTGTTTGGGAGACTAAAACTAGGGACAAACAAAATGGGGGGACTACTTTCAATTTTCACCTATAATAGGGGGACCAAAAGTGCAATTAAGTCAATGTTTAAAAATTTGTGAGGGCTTTTTCAGCCACAAATAAAGATCAATTTCAATTTTGACATTTGTGAGAGCTTTTTCAGTCACTAATTAAAATGATTTTTGAAAATAAAAAATAATATAATAATAAGTTTATTTCACGTAAGCGTCTGCCACGTCAGCTATTTATTGACACGTCATTAAAAAATGACAACTCATCATGATTTGACATCAAATTCTGTTTGGGAGACTAAAATTGGGGACAAACAAAATGGGGGGACTACTTTCAATTTTCACCTATAATAGGGGGACCAAAAGTGCAATTAAGTCAATGTTTAAAAATTTGTGAGGGCTTTTTCAGCCACAAATAAAGATCAATTTCAATTTTGACATTTGTGAGAGCTTTTTCAGTCACTAATTTGTGAGGGTTTTATTCGGCCACAAAATATTTATAAAGTTGACCACAAAATAGTGTTTTTCTTGTAGTGTAAGCTTTGAGAATTAATTGTTAAAGATAATTTAAATTTAAATCTTTATTAAAATTATTTTTAAACTAATTTTACTTATGTCTTAGTCAAAATTTATATTATCACAACATTTTTTTTTTATAAAATCAGAGAATTAAAACAAAGATAAGATCTATTTTAATTGAACATTTTACTTAAAATATATTAATATTAATATAGTTTTAATTAAATATATTAATTTTTTAAATATTATTTTTGTTTATATTTTATTCCAAATAAACAATCATTAATGTAATTCAATTTATATTAATAAAACTAATCATTATTTTCATTATGTTTTTTGAGATGTAATATAATCATTATTAAAAAAAATAATAACACATTTACCAACAAAAAAAACAATAACAACAATTTCACATCATTTTCTAAAAAAAATTATATTATTTTAGTTAAAACTAACTTGTTGGTCACTTAAGTTGATACACCCACTAAATTTAAGTATAAGTAAAATGGTAATCGAAAGTTGATTATGAATTCCGTTTTTCAAATTTAACTCCTTCAATGTGACAAGTAAAGAAATTTTTATTCAATGATCAACATGCAATTAGAATGAAAAAAAATGAAAAACTATCAATTTGATCTTTAAATTATTATTTTCTTTTCAATTTAATCCTTCAATTATATATAAATATAATAAGTACTTCTCCTGTATCAAAATGAATTTTGTTTTAATAATAACAAAATTGTTACAAAATAAATATAACTTTTATTTTTAATATAATTTAATTATATATATCTGTTTCTATTCTACCTTATAATCATTAATATATAGTAAAAAACCAATCAATAGTTAATAAGGATAATTTTATAAAATAACTATTAATTTTAAAATAAGGAATAATATTGAACTATCATTAATTCTTTAACTTATTATTTTATATTTACATGTCAAATCACTCTAAAAATTTCATCTATCTATTGAAAGTTTATGATGCAATTTTGATGTTGGCTTTATCAAGAGATTTTTTAACAATTAATGTAATTCCATAACACACTTTACATCATGTCAATCAATATTATTATATTAATTAACATTTTGTGTAATTTTAATTATATAAATACATCATTAACTTAAAATAAGTCTAATAAGTAGAAATTTAAGTCTAATAAATCTAAAAAGTAGAAATTTAAAAAATCTGAATACATGATACGAAACATATACATAAAAAAAATTAAATTAAGGTATGACACAACCAAAATACATTAAAATAAGTATATATCATAAATTCACACTAAATTAATGTATCACAAAAAGCATAATATATATGTATATATATATCATAAATTCACACTAAATGTGTCACAATACACAACTATTTATCATAAAAAACAACTTTGTATATTTAGTTAGTAAAACATATAGAAGATGAATTATATCGAGAAGACAATTGTGTCTTTATTTGATAAAAGATATTGTATTTGAGAAGTAATGGTGAAAATATTTTCAGTAAAAATAAAAAACAGAGACGTCGGTAGTAAATACGTGTCAGACTTTAATATTTTGTTTTTGAAGTGTCTAGAATTTCATAGGTGTGGAATGAGTGATTGACTTTTATTTAGATTGACATAATAAATAAACCATTATAGTTTAAAAAAAGGTGTATTTTTTCTTTTTATTATGTAAAAGGTGTATTTTAAAAGTTATCACTAGTGTAGTATTCTCTTTGTCTCTATATTTGACATTGCATATAAGGTTCGATTTGGTGCTGGATTATAAATGTTTTTTCAATTTTTTTTTAGCCTTTTTATCTGATATGTATGGAATCACTATGAATGCAAATGCTGGACATGCGGTGAATTAAATTTATGATTTAAATAAATTTTTTGAAATATATTATTTTTCATTTTTAGTTTCTTTAAAAAAATTCATCAAAAAATGATCTTCAAATATTTTTCTTTTACAATTTTAATTTCTCTTTTTTGAAATCAACTTATATGTATCATTTAAATTTTTAAATGATATTTTATAAGTATTTTTAAAACAATATAACAATCTCTCACATAAATATTTAAAAAATTTAAATTAAAGATAAATTAAATATAAATATTTAAAGCTCAAAAATTTAAAAGTTTATATTTAATTAATTATTTCTTATAAAATTCTAAATTTTTATGACGAGAATTATTATAATGTCATAAACATAATCATAAAATAAAGATTCAAATTAATGCATTAATACATTATAAAAGTGTGAATACATAGTGTTAGAGTTAAACTAATATGAGCTATAGTGAATTATAATTCATTTATTAATTTTTATAGTTT
>JBBPBS010001075.1:10367731-10431021 GCA_037974835.1 Cicer judaicum | reverse complement strand
ATTTTTTTTAATTTTATATTGAAATATTATTTATATTGACATATTAAATGACCTATAAGTTTGATATTGATAAAAGCACATATGAATATATTCATTTTTCTTTATATATAAAAATTAGTAATCTTTTTTACATTTTTTAAATACTTCAGATTTATTAAATTTACTGTACTATAAATTGTATATAATGTACTCAATGTTTCAACTATTTTTCAGATAAAAATGTTAAATTTATTATCATTATATTAAAAAATAATATTAGAAGAGGATCAAACAACTTATAGGTAGTTGCTTAATAGTTCATTATAAATATTAAATTTTATCAATCAATGCATTAAATTTAAAAATTTAATTGATTATATTAACTCTATACATTTTTTAAAAATAACAAAATTCAAATCATTTTAAATAAACTTATAATAATTTTTTATGTTACTTTTAAAATTATTGCGTTCCTAAATCAACAATAAAATAGAGATTATGAATAATTTAACGTAAATCAACAATAACATTTGATTTAACCCTAAATAAACTACTTACTAGCATTGATTTCACGTTTGCTATTTCTGTTTACTAGCATTGATTTCACGTTTGGTATTTCTGTTTACTAGCATTGATTTCACGTTTGCCAATTTCGTATTAATATTTAAAAAATTTAAACTAAAAATAAATTAAAATCAATTTAATGTGGATTAATTATGGTTGCATCCATTATTTTATAAAATATTCAACTAAATAGAATTTACTGTTGATTTTAAATATATATTTGAATTTTATTAAATTTATATATTCGAAAGTGGTTGACTTTTAAAAAAAATTAAATAATGTAATTAAAATTTTATAATTGTTAAAACATTCAAAAATTAAAATGTAACTCTAAAAAAAATAGTAATCAAAACACCTTTTATTATATAGATATCTGAATTTTTAATTAATTCTAATTAAATCTATCTTTAAAAATTAATCACAATCCCTAAACTTTAAGAAATTAATCACAACCCTAAGATGTTGTTGCTTTTACATATGAACTCGTCTCAGGTAGAATCCCGTTACATACTTCTTTTTAACTTAACAATAGAATCCCGTTACATTGTGAGTAATACGGACATAGTTTAGGTATGACGTAATATTATTACTTCTATTTAAAATTAATTTGATCAGTTATCAAAAATTCTATATATTTGTATTATCTCTAACCAATTACTGAGTTTTCTATAAAATATTTTTAAATAAATTTAAAATTGTGATCTTACATTTTAAAGAAAACTTTTATCTATTCTATATATGAAAATAATAAAATTTTATATAAAAATAATATTTATGATAACAAAATAAATAATCATTGACAAGTGTGTAAAAATTGAATTATATAATTCTATAAAATAATATAATTGTAGTTTAATGTATGTCAATTGATGTTGATTTTGAAACCAGGGTAAAAAATTACAGTATTAACCAATGGATCTTTGACTAATTTGGCAAAGGTTGTATCTTTACATTTGTTTTACAAACTTTTACAAACAATCAGCAGAATAGAAAGTTTGTGTAACAAATGAAATTGAAAGTTGTAACATGGTTATAACTTGTAGTGATGAGGCATAACAATTCTCAAATGTTTCATTAAGTTTATGCAGTTGGAGGACATATAAGCAAGAATAGAAATGACAAAGGAAATGTATTTTCAGTTTCTTCCAATCAATATGCAGAATTCAATATGTTCCTAGATACTTTAGCAGTCAAGACAGTGTTTCAATCAGAAGTTAACATCACACTCATTCCACTAAGTATCCAGCAGAAAGCAAGTTCTTTTTCAAGTACTTTAGGCTGGCTCAGTAGGATAGAAAAAACACTTGAATTAGTGTTTTTGAAGCATTTCTTATCGAGCCTACGCCATTTGAAGCAAATCCACCATAGATATCAACATATGGTATATGTTCATATTCATTATTATTTTTTAGCCTCTCTTGCTTAGAAAAGCAATTATTTTATTTAGAATTTTAATTTGGTAGACAACCATTTACCACACATTCTTGGGGGAAATTCTAGTTGCTGTTATCGTAGCAAATGACCCTTCAAGTCTAAATGCAAATTTTGATTACAAATCTGTGAAAGTCTCAGCAGAAAGTGTTGATTCTATGGAGAAATGATGGTGGATGAGAAAGATGGAAAATTAGTGAGAATTTTAAGTCATGTTGATGCCAAGACTTATCATGAGATATATGCAAAGAGGTTAGGTGATCCTAACCAATCAGCTAAGGTAGGAAGCTTCAAAAGAAAGAGGAGGAATTGGATTAATCCACATGATAGAACTTCTTGTTCATGATTGTGCACCTTTTTGTTTTTTTTTTTACAAACTTCGGCTTTTATCATGTGATTGACAGAAATACAAAAAGATTTCTTATATAAAGAAAAAAGTAAAATAATAATAATAGAATAACAATTTTAAAAGCAATATATGATAAAGCAAAATGCAAATAATTGAATGACCTTATACCTTAGTTTAAAGCTCATTTGGTTGTCATCTTTGTGCTACTGTAATCTTAAATGGGACATTATTTCAAAATACATTATTAATTAGATAGCTTACATCGCACAGACCGAGGCTCCAAGGAAAGAGATTTATTTTTTAATATCAATAATTGGATTTCAATTTTATACAACCATAAATATCAATTGTCGGATGAAAATCTAATGACTCATATTTCAGTATGCATTTCAAAATCAAATTAATGAAGTCATCTGGATTTCATCCAATGGTCAAAATCGCTTCACTAAATAGTTGTACTTGCCATGTTTAACTTAACAGTATAAATAGAAAACTACAAATTGACTCTTAAAGACATATCTCAAGTGGTTAAACTACAAACTATTTAGTGAGATGTTGGTGAGTTGACACCACTTGTGGGGTTGGCATGTCTTATCTTGTGGAAAGGATCCAAAAATAAGGAATATAAAAATCAAAATTGAAAAATGATCCTGTTTGCTGCTACAAGGGAAAGAGAAAGTAAGGATATAATTTCAGCATTTACTTCCTTATGTGATTTGGCTCCATTAAGTAGCACACAAAGGGACAATGCCACCCCATCATGATTTGTCTTCTAAAGAATCATATCTCCTCAGGATTCTTCTTATCTTGCAAACCAATTTAAAATTATTATTTGCCGTCCTTAATCGTTTCTTATTACAAAATAAAGTGACTTTACATCTCCATTAGCTTATACCACTTTAATTTTTTTCAATCAAGGGATGCTTACCAACTACTGACCTATAGGACGTTGCCACATAATGATATAGACATGTTTCAATAAAAAACTTAATTAATCACTTATAACATAATCACTTATCATATAAATACTTATATTTAAATTATTTTTATGACAAGATAAAATAAAATAATACTATTTTTGTACAAACTATTTTCATAAGTTACCCTAGAGAGCTAAGTTACCCTAGAGAGCTGATGGCTTATGGACATGTATATATTGTTTCCAAATTCTCTTTCAAATAGTTTCACAAGTATTTAGGCTGGAAAAACTCAAATAAGTCAATTCAAACCCACCCTTACTTGTCTATCATATCTCCAATATTGTAATGGTTTCAACTAGTCTAGTATCAATTCAAGAAAGCCTAGTAGAAGGCTAACCTATCTTATTTTATGGAGAATGAATCCAAATGTTTGAAGTTCAAGGGATTGTTGTAACTACAATTTCTTCTTCCTTTTGGAAAGAGTGAAAAAGAGGCAAGTTCAATATTGGTGCCATTAACCTTGATTAAAGCATGTAAAAAGATTACAAATTATGAAAGTGTTTTCTTGTGAAGAAGAAGAAGAAGGTACATTGGATGAAAACTTCTATCCACATAAAAATCCATACATTCACAAGAGACAACAGAGAAATAGAGTATCCTCAACAGAGAAGAGGATCACATTATCACAATACAAGCATCTCTACAAATTTCACTCACTTAGACACTTAGTTCCATCATAGGGATCGAACCGCCAGCTGCCACTATCTGCTGCTCAAGCTGCAATAAGTATACACAAGAAATATAAATTGCAAATCCAGAAGTGTAATATAATGTTTCTTCATCTAGTAACTTACCCTCAACAAAGTTTCAAGCTTATTCTTGACTAGGAAGTACTCTTGCTTGACTTGCTGCAAACATCTGAGGCAACTGCAGAAATTAGAAATTTTACATGATCAGTTGAGCCATGTTCAAGTAGCTGTTGCCGACTAATTATGAAACAACTAGTCAGACGATTAACAACTTACGCATCTATGTTTTGTTCCTCGCAGAAGTTGCGAAAAGCAATGCAGGAGTTTTTCACCCTCTGTGCACCTATGCTGTGCACCAAACATACAAATTCATCTCAGAAAACCAAAAAATAATACAGTAGCATAGTTTAACAAGTGAAAAAGCATGATTAATATGTTATGAGTTTCAGAAAGAAAAAAAAATGTTTAGGAACTAATAGCTACAAAATCATTGCAGGTAGAGGCCAAACAGAGCTTAATGGCACAAAAAGTCCTATTGTTTCATATTCTATAGGTTTTTTAACATTTTAAGTTGTCTTTAATAAAATTGCATACCTTGCACTGCTACCCTTAAATTGGTGAACATGAGCATCAACTTTTTTGAAGTCAACACTTTGCTGATCCCTGCACATGTAAAATCCCAACAACATTAAAATCATGCACTTGTCTTAATTCATTATACTCTCTGAAAGAACCAACATGTAAGAAGGGTACTAGTAGTAGAACTCACAAAGAAAAGGAGAGATCTTTGAGAATCCTCTCAGAATCTTCAAAGAAAAGAGAAACCACTTCAACAACAAACTCAGGGTTATTCTCATCTTGTAGCTGCTGAAGTTGCAGAAATTGACCATCCAAAAACCCCTTTTCTCACCATATAAAAAACAAAAAGACCCACCAAATCAACAATTGAAAACAAAACATTGTAACTAACATCAAATAATTGATAAAAAAAAAAAAAACAAGAAAAGAGACATCCTAGAAGAGTCAAATGAAATACAGACAGTGTGTGTTTTGCGGTCTAACCTCCATGAACAAGGGTTTGATGTAGTCCACCCATTGTCTCCGCATCTGACCCACCTCCATGTTTCTATAGAAACAAATAAGTTGTTATTGTTATGTCACGAATAACACAAGCAGTGAGTGACCCAGTAATGTTAGGGCCTTCAAGTATTGATTTTTGAGGGAAATAAATATAAGGGTCAATCAATAGAGGGAAGGGTATTATACCTTTGTTGGAATTGAAATAGAAAATGCGAAATTGAAGGTTGGAGGAGAGACCCACCCACGCTTTCTTTCTTTATTTTTATTCTTTTTTCTCTCTCTCTCTGAATTGGCGTTTTGCTTTGTTGTCTTCTTCTTTATATTTATTTGATCGATCACTTGTAAGAATTTGTTGTGTTGTGAACTACCACACCGTGGTCTCGCGTGGGGGAAGTAAATCCAATGCACCTACCCTCTCTTTTTAGGGTCTAAGCTTAGTGCTACTCCTTTTTTATTTTTATTTTTCTTTCTAAAATGTATCTTTTGCCTCCAATTTTCGCAATCCAAAAAACTCTTATTTTGAAAATTTTGAACTCCTAAACTTTTTTTTTCTAAAAAGTTTCAATCAATTGGCCAAAATTGTATTTAGTTTTTTTCAAAGGGTTTTACATTTTAAGAGTTTTTTTTTTAATATTTCATTTATTTGTTATAATTTTTTTATAATAAATTTTTAAAAATTAATTAAAATAAAAAAATATTTTTAAAAATTCTTCATAAAAAATATTTTTGAAAGATACATCTTTCAAAAAATATTCTTTTTATCATATTAAAATTTTTAATAATGAATATTTAAATTATTAAATGTCAAAATTATTTTTTTTAATTAGTAATAAATGATTATAAAACAACTTATATTATTTTTAAATTAATTCTTATAAAAATATTTTTAAAAATATAAAATCAAAACCATTTTTTGAAATTTTAAACAAACAGACTAAATTATAAAAGACTAGTTAATGTAAAGTCACAAATATCATAAGCTAAAAAGAATTGATACATAACAATTTTTATTAAAAGGATTAAATAACCATATAACGTAATTATTGAATTTAGACTTGAAAATCTTAAAATATATTATTAAAATTGGAAAAGGATTCTCTTTTTTTTTAAAAAAAAAAACAAATTATCTCATGTAATCTCTATTTTCAAATCTCATCCCTTAACCAACTTTTCCCCATCTTCTAAAATTTTCAAAATCCTTCCACTTTTTTCCTCATACTTTTTTCATGAGAGGATCCTAATAATAATTTAGCTATTCATATTTGTTTAGTATGCAAATGTTAGTGTATATTAGTAGTGTTGTCAGTATTTTTCTTCTTAAGTGGAGTTTGAAATCTAAATCTTTAACACCTTAATTCAACCCTTAGCTCTAGTTTACTCAACCCCTTTAATTATTCTTGTGAATCCCCTCTAGTCTCTACTATTATCTATTGCATTAGACATTGGGAATGAGAAAGAAAACAAAAAGGAGATGCAAAATGCAATGCACTTATAGCCTATAGGACCAACAAAAATATTTTGGATCCAAAGCTAAGCAGCATCTCATTGGGACACAAGGACCACAAAATATGGGCATCTTTCTAATTTATCTGATTTGACAGGATTCTTTGTGATCCTTTTCCTTTGGCCTCTTGGGTCTTCCAAATTCCAGCTTCTCCATTATATATACGCAGACAAAATATCTCATTGAGATTTTGAAGGCTACGATAGCACCAAGTGTCCATATCAATAATTCAACCTTTTGCTTTTGTATTTTTCTCTTATCATGTGGATAACGATTTTTTCTAATAATAATGTTATTTGTACTTGGTTAAGTAAATCCACTTTGTAGGTTTAAATAACTTTTGAAGAGTCTAACACACGTACCAACCTATTTTTTTTTATTCAGTTGAAATTCACATGTATTTTATTAAATTGTGTAAATTTATTTAAATTTAGTGGAGACTTATATGAATTTTAATCAATTAAAAGAATGTGCTGAAAAATATGTATTAAAGAATGTATTGTTATTCTAGCTTTTTTTTTGTATAATCTGTATATGATCTTTTTAGTTTTATAGACATCTCAAAATTTTAACAATTTAGTAAAAAGTCTAATATAATTTAAATTTGTTGTAGGCTAGATTGTAAATTTATACAACAGTTTGAACTATTCCAATCCAATTCTAGTAGTATATAGTGGCGAGGCTGGAAATTGAAACACCTAAAATATCTATTAATATTTTTATAAAAATATGCAAATATGAATCTCTAAACTAATATCACTTAAGATTTAATATTCTTAAAGTGAATAATTTACATTCTACGTAATGGTGATTATTTGGCGACAGACAGATATAGTTGCTTATAGTCCTGTGAGGGTGGGCTTTTTTATTTACCATTTACTTGTATTGACTCTCTTTTAATTAGTGATATCAGTTAAGTTTGCTTTTGGCAAAATAAAATAAATCAATGGTAATATCTTATACACATTTGTTACAAATCATAAATATTAATTATTGAGGGTGGTATAAGTTTTCATGTACAGTGGCAAAAACTAGACCGGTTTAGTGGCACAGTTGTTACTTTGTTTTTACCACCAGGGTTCAAGTTTTAGATAGAGTATTTCTGCACAAGAAAATACAAAAAAAATTCAGGTAGGAGGAGTCCATATCCTCACAGCGATTATTTAGCATATCCTCACATTTGATCACATAAAAATTTGATTTGATTTCAAATGAACTGATTCTATAAAATTGATTTTACCTTAACAATCAATTGAATATAAAATAATTTAGTTTTAAAAACATTCATACAAAAGTGAGATATACCATAAATTTCAGATTATAAATCAATTGTAGTGAACTTTAAATTCTAACTTCAAGTTACATTTAATTATAGAGGAAAAATTAATTCTATAAAAAAATATTTAAATACGGCAAAATCAATTATCCACGCCGTAAAAATCAAACATTGATTTTATTTTTCCTTCTCTTTGATCAATATCTAACCATTAACCAGAGGGCCACAACTAAACTTTTGATTTTGAATTCATATATCACATTCTCATTCCTCGAAAGCATCAATTGACTGTTGTTATAAATTGATAAAACCGGAATGGAGGAAACTAAGGAAGAAATGGAGGGTATATTTTTTCTTTTATGTCGTTTTACAAAGTAACCAATGAAAAAATTGTGAATAAACACATCACCATTACAGCTTAACAACTAAAAAATTTACCTCTTGGAGTGTAACCACCACTGACCATGACACTAGAAAACACTATCAGAAGAGAGCTAAAAAATATATAATGAGACAGAATAGAATACATTACAATCCACAACAGCAAAAAAACATAATACCCAACCGAGAACCAAAGGAAATTGGAAAATCAGCCAAAATCACCACTTGGAATTTGCAAAGCATAGTAACCCTTCTAACATGTCTTGCAACTTTTCCTACAGTAACCAGGAAGGTCTGAAGATCCAACCATATAGTCAGGATTTTTAGTGCATTCTCCAAGGGCAGCCCATCTCTCACAGCTTTCATGGTGATCAGTGCAGTCCCCTGCAGCTCCCACCTTCTTATCAAATGAGTCTACATGAATCCACTTTGTTGCTGACCATTTCTCACCTTCAATTACAGGGCATCCTGCATGGAGACTCAGTGTGTCGGGGATAGCATTTGGGTGGAGACTAAAGAAAAGAAGTGCATCTCCTCTTCGCGGTTTCACTATGATTTGTCCGGGGCAGGAAAGAAAGAGAAAGAATATTATTGAACATAATTTGACTGGCAGCAAATGTGGAGTTCCAGAATAATACAGAAGAAAAACGATATAGTTACTATATGTCCAGTTGCCTACCTGCTACTCCTTTTTTGGCACACTCAGAGAGATCCTCACTTGTTTCAGAACTTTTTTGATGGGGAGAATCTTGTAACTAGCATTATAAAGATAACAAAGTTAGCAACAAGAAGGGAAAAGAAAGGCAGAAACAGTGTCCCTTGCCAAGAAATTGCCAGCTATTTAGTATGGAATTCATATTGAAGAAAATAATGCATCTCCTCAACCTCCCTCATAAAAGATGAGTAGCATTCTTAGCGTCCATCATTCACAAGTACAGTGAAAATATTTGAGAATGCGAAAAAGTGGTCCCAACCAAATACAAACTTGTCAACTTCTTCAAATTTTTTGCTTCGTCTCTAGTCTTAAAATAGTTACTATCAGAATGATTATGACCAACTAAAAAAGATGAGAGATACTCCAGCATGAAGTCATAAATACAATCGACAGACAGACAGGACAATTTGGCTCACCAAAAATTTGAATCAATCATACTGATAAATTCAGTTTGCACAGAAAATTACAGTGAGTAAGGATCCAAGCTAGAGACCTCAAGCTCATTTAAATGGATGCCAAAAAGAAAATAATTAATTGGAAAACTATAAAGGCAATGATTTACCGATATTGTATTTTTACTTCTATGTAAGTATGTGAGTCAATACTAATCAGATACTAGACAAACCTCTGCATTAGGGAACACTGTTTCACCACCTTTGGTCACATTAGTGAGATACATGAGAACAGTGGCAATCCGGTGTCCACCTTTAGCTATATTAACTTTATCAGAAAAGTAATCATAATGTGGGTCATATTTCTGCCCGTGCTCATATCTTAATACTTGAATGGATTCGCCATTTTCTGAAATTCAATAATCAAATACCGTAAGTAATTGGTTATTGCCTCTATGTTCTTTTATTTTTCTCTCTTTTATGTATAGAGCAAGGGGAGGGTGGAGGGAAGAGAAGCTGGAAATGTATTTAACAAGGTACCATACCCATGGAAAAAACAAGGGGCTAAAGTAATGCTTTTGTACTTTCCATATAACCAAATTTCTTTGAAGTCCACATTGGAAGATATGAAATAGCTAAATTTAAACAAACCTAAGAATTCAAGTATTCAACTTAAAATCAAATTATCTTATATGGACTGGACAAGTAATATAAGGCCTGTTTGAAAACTAAATTCAATGCTAAAAATGGAAAATTAGCATAGAAAATATTTTAAAGAAGTTGGTTTAAACCTTCAAAACTGACATTTAAGTAGATATGTACATAACATATATGATGTCATTAAATGCAATAGACAACAATAGTTTCCTTATTTAAAAAATTACATCATAATAGCTTCCTTTTGTGTAGCTTCATTATTTAATTGGCACAAGTTCATAAGTGACTTTTTATTAGAAGCTTAGATGAACATAGAATTGCCATAACAATTCCAAACTTCATACTCAAAATAGGCTTTCCTGATATGCAAATGGATGTGATAGATTGGGGCCCTACAATTTTCATTAATCATAGAAACTCTATAACCTAAAATTAGCATCACAGTTCATTCCCGAATTCATTTATCTCAGTCCTACTCAACAAGCAAACATCACCCGTGCCCTTGCCTAAAAGACTTCAATTTGAAGCCAAAGACGGCATTTACCAAAATGGGCAAGGGATGAGCACAGAATACCGAGAATAATGAGCTCACACTCTCACTCTTTTAATCGTTTACGTTTCAGGCTAAAACAAAAGGTTTGTGTTTAAACCAGACATTAGAGAACAAGAAAAAGCAACAAAATTAGCAATACCATCAAAAGACAATCATAATCACAACATCCGATTTCACTAGGACAAATATTTAAGTTCAGCAGCTTCTAGAAGGATATCAAAGATTTTAATCATGTCTTTATATATGCCATACCTTTTGGAAGAAAGGTCCATGATGAAATCTTATCCTCGATACCAGAAACAATGGCATCCTACATAATAACCAAACAGAGTAAGATAAAAGTTCAGATAATTCAAAAAGTACTATTATTTTTTGTATGAATAATAATAAAATTGATGCCATCAAAGAACAAAAAAACAGAAAAATCCCCCCGCAGTTTTGACACGACCAACCAAAACTCAAACAACTTACAAACTGTAACCAAATATTCTCCCAAACATCTCATGTTATTCTTCTATAATATCCTTGTTCACAGCAGTGCTCTTTCACAAGAAGGAGAAAACAAGAACTTGTGTCTAACATCACAATTCACAACCAATGAAAGCAAAATTACAACTTCAAAATCAAACAGAAATCGCAAAACACAAAAACACCTACTTTTAAACAACATCAAAACAAATAAAAAGGGTTAAAGCATAACTGTGCAGTTCATAGAACATCAAATTCTCATTTTTTTGCAAAATAGATAATTCCTCCATAGTTATAGCCCCACACAGTATACACATAATAACAATTCAGGAATAAAATTGATGTTGGATCTACATCTAACAATAGCATAATTATGATTATAAAATAGGATTTTAAATAAAGGTCCACGCCCACAATTGAGACAGCATCAGCCACATTTGACTGTGACACGACAGCAACCTATAAAGCACAGATATTGGCACGAACACCTGACACGACCGACACTGATACAGGAACTTCAACACAGATGATAATTGGAGAAAATGATTAAATGAATGTAATCAATGTCTGAGGTGCTACACCATTACCGTGAAAGCTACTTAATATAAATGATAGGTTATTAAGTAAGGTTCCAAAAAGTAGTTAAATATTTGATAGTGATAATGAATTTTGCAAATATAGAAAGATAAGAAGGGAAATTAAAGCAACCTTGTTCTTAGCAATGAACATGCCAGAGCTTGTTCTGACTTCGCTTAACTTGCTGTGTCCAGACAAATTATCCGCCACCGCAGATCTCTTTAGCTCCGATTTCGCAATTGAAATCAAGTGGTCGCATTCCAAATCCGTCAAAAAACCGTCGTAAACGAAAGCTCTGCATCGCATTAAAATCATTATCATTTCATTAATAATCAAAATCATTATAATTATCATTAATTTCACTGCTAAATTTGAATTTGAGTTTTGAAGAGAGAAAGAGACCTTGGCTTCCACGAAATCTGTTTGACCTTAGTAGGATCGATGATCGCAGTAGAGGAACCTGCGTAGGAACCCAATGCTCCATCAAATTCGCAGATCGATAACAAAGATATTACTATTGCAAAATACCAAACCCTACAAATCACACTCATTTCTATTTCCACTTTTCAATTTCTAACTAGATTCCAATTTGGATTATAAAGCTTATTCAACTTATTAATCTTTAACTTTTGTCTGATCTAAACAGATACTATTAAAGAATGTTTGACTTTTTTTTAATACTTTATATTTTCATTTCATATTTCGCCATAGAATTTTTCAACTAGATGAATGTGTAAATTCCCTTTTTAGTTTAGCAGTCGAATATCTTCTTATTTATGTAAAAGACACTAAACAAAGTTTTCTATATAATATCTTTCTATGCTACATTTGTTGGATTGATTAGGTATTTGCAAAAAATTTGTGAGACATTCCACTTTTTTTTCTTGGAGAGATATTACACATACACATGTTTCCATACCACATATGTGACTTTCTTAAGAATAATATAGATAATATTTTGATGTTTTTTATTTTAGATTAAAAAAATTTAGATGAGTTGAGTTTCAGGGTTCATTGCAAGCGGCAACAAAAGTTAAACTCACCTTTTTATAAAATATAAAAACTCTTTACCAACTAAATCAAACTAATTGACTAATATATTAATAACAACTGTAGTTTTAGAAGTAAGACTATAAAATATTCTTAATGACTGCAGTACTTAAAAGTAGTTGTGTACTAGATGTAAAGGATAAAAATTAGATGTCCATTGATACTATGCTAGACAGGAGACACAAAAACTGTCTTTTTCACTTCAGATATATAATGAAATAGTTTTACAATGAACCTGTTGATCTAGTTTTTAAATATTGTTTTGTATTTTTGGTGTTAATAAATAGTATCAAGAGTAGGGAAGTAACTGCGTCTAACTTTTACTCTAAAATATATTGTGACATGTATGTAATAATTACACATAAAAGTAGTCTTTTCTATTGAATCAAAAAGGTAAATAATTGTGAAATTAAATATAAATCACTTGACAGAATTAAACGATGTCATGATTTTTTTTCTTTCATAAATACAACTGCTTATGGTTACAATTGAATCATTAAACAACTAGTTGAAGAAGGCATGTCTAGATGATAATAATCACTGTAACTCTTTAGATAAGATGGAAAATGGCAATCCCCATTTATGAATAAGGTTTAATTGGGGCTCACAAATTACACCCTAAACTATTTTGATTAAATATAAATCACATGCTACATGCACATAGGGCTCTTCAATGTTTTGGCCAACACTAAATCCACAAGTGGAATCAGTTCATAATCTACAAATAAATTTCACTTCCTTATAATGTAAGCTTATGTAGTTCTATGTATCTGAATCACAACACACCATAATATCTAATTTGGACTGTTTTCTTCTTTAATATTAGAGTTACTGATGCCTAAAATAGTCTCCATATGTCGATCCCTGTCACTCAAAAACTTTGTTGAGTTGTAATCTTCTGCATCAAATAGTTCTTCAGAGTATGTCCTATGAAGTTTTGATTTCTGTCCTTTCAAGGTTTTCAAGCATTCTTGCTCACCTCTTAGTATTTGTAGGACCTGCATTCAATCAGTGAAAAAATATATGCCCTATATCAGTTGAGTATCTATAAGATTATTAACAATATATTTAATAAGCTTTTCTGCAATGAATGATTCCTTCACATGTTATAGTTATTTTGATACAATTAATATTATAGTAACTACATATTTGGAAACACAGTAACTCGCCTTTTTAAGGTATAGTTTCATGCTGACTGCATGCTGCCACCATGGGAAAATGATTTCCAAACACACACACTAAGTGTGCTTTTGATTTATAGAGAATAATATTAGAATTGATTTTGTCTTAGATCATACACGATTTTAGGAGAAATACAAGTGTTTGATTATTATCAGGCAATTTTTTTTGCCTCCATACCTCGATTTCAACTAGAACCGATAAAAAATTATTTTTGCATTAGATTGAAAATCTTACACTGAATTTTACATCCAATTTGCTTTCAAAGTTATATGGAAAGATAAATCATTTTACTTCTTGTTCAAGTATCTTTCATACCTTAGGAATCTAGTTCAACATCTTTTAAATTAAACTTCTCAAAATATGTCACATATAAAAGGACATACCTGACTCATTACTGGTCGTTGTATTGAGGATTGGTCTATACACATAGAAGCTGTTAAGATTACAAGTTTCATCTGCTCTCCATCATAAGCATCATCCAAAATTGGATCAACTAGCTCTTTGATTTTATTACTAGATAACAAAGGTTTTGCCTGCCACATTTATTTTCAATGGAGTAGATTAGAATTAACATTTTCAACGTTAAGATAAATAATAGTTACTATTTTTATTTGCAAGTATAATAGAGAAGACTTGTCCCGTAATTACAGCTCATATGATAGCTGCAATGACCTTTCATATATTGAGACGCAGGTTTGAATCTGGGATCCTCCTCTTCTTCACAATTAGTGTGTGTGCTTTACGCCGCTAGGCTATTTAAGAAGAAAAAAAAAGACTTACCCACATCACAAGACTTTTCTGTGAACTATCCAAAGCTTGTCTCCCAGTAATGAGCTCCAATAATAGCACACCATAAGCATATACATCAGTTTTTTCATCTACTATACCATGCAGGAAGAATTCAGGAGGAAGATAGCTGTTGTGACATCATAAAAAGAAAAAGGGTTAAATAATAGGTGAAAGGGAAAAGAAATATTGTAATTAATGAAAATATGGAGAACTTGTGAAACTATTATTAAAAGATACAAACCCAAATGTGCCTTCCACTTTGGAGACAGTATGGTGAGTCCATTGATCAGGTAACCATTTTGCAAGCCCAAAATCAGATATCTAGTTTAAGATTGGAGTTCAAAAGTATAATAAGAAACTTAGATGACACAATTAAGATTGTTATATGATTTGGAACATAAGAAGTTCATAATAATGTATGTTTGATAAATAATCAGATTTGTAGGCATAAGAGGCACCTGAGGCTCAAAATCCTCTGAGAGAAGTATATTAGAAGCCTTGATATCTTTGTGAATAATCCTTCTTTGACATCCCTCATGCAGATAACGAAGACCCTCAGCAGTCCCCATAGCAATCTTAAATCTAAGGCTCCAATTCAGTTTCTCTCTAGGTCCTGAAATCCATAAAATTGTGTGTTTAGTTATGCGGTGACAAAAATTAATTTTGAATAAATTGATCTTGTAAAATTGATTTTGTTGACTCAAATTAATTGTTAAAAATCAATTCTTGAGGCATAAGCTCCAGATTATAAGTTCAAATTAGAATCAATTCTATTTGAACACATTAAAACATATTAAAATCAATTCTACACTTCTAGAATCAATTTTACCTTTTTACCTCATCCAAAAGTGAAACTATACATACATGGCATTGAAATAGAAATTTTGAAACATACCATAAAGTAAGGATGACAAGCTTCCATGAGGAGACAATTGAAGAACAAGAAACATTCCACCTTCAACACCATATCCAATCAATCTAGCAATATTGGGGTGGTCAACATGCACTATAATGCCAAGCTCAGACAAGAAATCTGCAGTCATTTCTTCTTGGCACCCTCTTGTCAACCTTTTAATGGCAACAAAGTTTCCATCTTCCAATTTTCCTAAGTAAACCTCAGCATAGCCTCCCTCTCCAATCAAATTATCTTCAAAAACAAATATAAAATAGCTTATAAGCCTAACAAGCACGATATCGACCGGTTTTGTTAAATAGCAGCACTATAAAGTTATAGCATAGCAGAATTTGAACAAATCATTATTATTCCGCAATATGTTATTTATACAAAATATTGTCAAATAACAGCTATGCAAGTATCGTTGCATGGCAGAATTTGAACAAGCTGTTATTTTCTGCAATTGACGACATTGATGTCAACATGTAAAAAAATATGTTTCTTCAAGATTTACATACCATGGCTAAAGTCATTGGTTGCAGCTTGAATCTCTGAGAGAGTGAAATTTTTCCATGAAGATTTGAAGCAGCAAAACTCAGAGTCAAAAGAAGACTGAAGAGCTGGAGAATTGAGAGATGGAATGAGATCCTCCCTAATTCTTTTGCTTTTTCTTCTAGTAAGTTTTGGAACATTTTTCAACGGATGAAAAGTTTGAAAAGGCATTTGGGAACCCTTTTTGAGTAATTTAAAGAAACCACGCCACTGATTATTATTATTAAGATTTCCTCTTAAACCTGCTTGGCCCTCAGAATCAGAAGTACTTGCCCTTGAACTTGGTGTTTCAGATTCTTGACTTCTAGGAGAATACTCAGTTTGGCTTCCCTCTTCAATGTCTAAGTTTGCAAAATCTAATATGGTATTCAATTCAGCATTAATAGCACATTATATAAACTAGCGTGCAGAAAGAAAGACACTACGTAATGAATAACTAATGCTATAAAAGAGAAAAGAATGGAGATAAATTTAGTACCAATACTAGAAAAAGAATCAGAAAATCCAGGTCGAGGTCGTCTGCCTTTTACAGAAGGACTCTCCTTTTTATCTACTTGTTTTTTTTCTGACTTGTAGACGCCATTGCTGCCATTATAATCACTATGTTAGCACACAATAAATATATATTTATTCATAATGAGAGAATGTAGAATGAATGTAAAAGAATGTAGATTGTCATAAATTCCAAAAAAACAATATATATGATGATACGATACGACCCCGATAGCATAATAATAATAATAAGAAGAAGAACATAAGAAATAAGAAATGAGATTGAATTGAGAATAATACCTCGAAGAATGAGGTGGTTGTGGTTCTCCTCGAAATTCATCGCTCATGGTAGCAATGAGAAGGGGTAAGAGGAGAGTCCGAGAACCAAAAAAGGAAGCGTAGCCACGGGAATGACGCGCACAAGAATAGAGTTAGAAAGGAAAGACAATAACAAAATGAGAGATGGAAGGAAATCAAACTTGTTAGTTAGCGGTTCGCATCATTTCTCTTTTTCCTACCTTATTACTTGTTACTACACACCGATTTTTTATGCCCAAATTACGCTATTCATTTTTTTACCTTCATTCCTATTCCCATTCCTATTCTTATTACATTACATTTTATTATTATATCAACAACAAACTACCTTCCTCGGACCGTTTAAAATACAATCTCATATGGAATTCTCTTTATCTATATACTATATATATGCTGATATTTCATATGAATTCATCAGCATTTTTAAAAGAAACAAAAAATGTTTCTAGCTCAAATTATCTCTAATCGAACTATTTAGAGCTTCTCTTTTTATGATCCTTATGACAAAAAAATCTTAAAATTATACAATTTCATTGAAAAATATTGTAGTTTGATTTGGAGAATTTTTTAAAGTGAGATTAGATTTAAGGTGTAAACATTTATAAGCATATATAACAAATTAGATATCCGCATCGAATAATTAAAGTGTAAAGACAAATTGAGATATGAAGTATGGAAAGTGTATCAAATGGATACTTTTAAATTCAAGTAAAATTTAAAAATGAAACTTAGAAAAAATTTAAAATATAAATTTTAAAACAGATAAATATAACTAAATGGTAATTTTTTATAAAAGAATAAATTTACATATATATAGCCAAATATTAACATTAAAATTTATAAAATTATTTTGGTAGAGCATGGATTACAAAATATTTGTAATACAAAAAAATCAACATAATAATTTCTTTTTAAAAGTAATAAATGCCATAATAAACTCGCATGTTTAATAAAATCCAGAAGAGCTGTGCTTTTACAGTTTATGGTTTAGTTAATTTGAGCACTAATCAATACTCATTATGTAGATACCATACTACTGTTTGCCACTCATAGGTGACAAAGTTTCAAATCCTTCGGAAAACAAATGGAATGAGAAAGAAATATATTATATTATTTATTCCATATGTTGCCTTGGATGAACAAGTAGTGAAAATCCCCTAAAAGGACATTAATGAAGAAAAAAAAGTCGGTTCCTCAATTCAAAATTACAGTAATAGAAATTTAAAGAATATATAGTTTTTCACGAAATACTCTATTTTAAAATATAAGTAAAAAATTATCAACAAAAATTGATATATTTAGTTTAAAATTTAAATTAAATAATCAATTTTCTTTGACTATTTTTTTTTTATATTTTAGGACGGAAGAGTAATAATTAATATGTAATTTCAACTTAAAAAATGATACTGAAGCAGGAGAAAAATCAGGTATTACAGGGTAGGAATAATTTTATGTGATTATTAAACTTCCTCTATCTAAGATAAATTAATGAACATTGCGAGTAATCAATCCTTCAAATATAGTATAGAGATCTTTGTTTTCTGGCCCAAATATCTCATCAGCTTTCTTTAGTGTCTCCTGCAATTTTTCACACACAGACAGGAAGCCAATTAAGTTCAATTCAGATATAATTAAATGTTACCATAACAAAAGTGGAGGAGAGTTAAGCATTAGAGAGGGAAGCAAGCATAAATAGTCACCTCTTTTGTTAGTTTATTGGAATTCAGTTCCTTAACATTTGCTAAAAATGCACCAAACTGCTCATAAGACAAACGGCTCCTAATAATGAATTAATTAATTAGCACTCAAAAGTTAAGTATCAAACACAAAATTAAACAAGTGTACATGCTATTATACTTAATCTTCATATTCAAAGGAAAGAAACAACAGTAAGAGATGAATGTTAGAATATACTATTTTTTTATAAACTTCTTTGTTACCTGACTTGGCGAAAGAACTCCTTTCCATCCACCCGAGTTCGCCCTAAGACAATTAAAAAAAATGCATGAAAATTTCTACTAAACAATACAACAAGAACTGAATCTCAATAGATCGTGGCACAGTAAGGTCAGTTTATTACTTACAATACTAAGTCGCGTATTTAAATAAAGTGATACTATATTTAAGTGGTGAAATGATATATATAGTTATATAGAAACAATGAATAGCATGCAGGAACTGACCCGTTTGTGAACCGGTGGCTGCATAGCTTGGCATTGATCCAGGAGTTGAGGAAAACATTGAAGAAGACCTGTCAATTGAAAGGGAAACCGCATGGCGCCTTGGAGATGCAGGTTTAGATGTTCTTGTTGGGGATACAGATGCTGAAACACTAGGAGGTGAACCAGGAGGAGTAAATCGAGGGGTTGTAGTTTGTGATGCTAAGAGAATGTTATGTGATGACGATGATACTTGAGATTTTCTACCATCAGATTCACGATCCTCTGCAGAATAATTTCCTGAATCAGAAGTGTAGGTTCGCATTGAAGAAGATCTAGAAGGTGGCAATGAACCATCTTCATCTGCAATCAAATCACAAGTTAATTGGTTTTTCGATCTTTTTTATTTTAATATTTCCTAATTTCCATCAAATTCAAACACTAGCAAATTATATATGTTGTAACTAGAGTCAGACTATATAATACATACATCAAAGGATTTATGTGAGCAATCATATCAATATTGTTGTTAGAGGGATCAAAGGGTTGAAAGTACCTCCATGCTGCGATGTGGAAGTGATACTTGGCTGACTATGTAACCTAGCTGCAATTTTGGGTGATCCTCCCTGCACCAAACACCATTCCATGCCAAATGTAAATGTTTTGTATAATCTTTTAACATTTTATCATAGGATAACGCCAACATTTTTATATGGTATTTGTTAACATTTTTCTCTTTTATATAAATTGAAGTTTAATTTCTCGTCAATATATGTGAACTTGGGAATTTAGATGAACAGAATTTAAGTATTCTCCATTATTAAAAGATTTTATTCAGAATGTACCGATGAACATTATTAAAAATAAAAAATAAAAGAATAACAACGTACAGATTTTTCATCATCCTCTTGAAGTGATTGCATAAGCGCCTTTCTAAAAACCTCCAACTGCATGCATATTTTTCATATTAAAATTAATCCAACTACAACAATTATTAATGAACTACGTAATAATTTGACTAGAAAATCCAATAATTTGCACCTTGGAGACATCTCTACTGAGCTTCCTCACTGTGTTGGAAAGCGAAGAATTCTGTTTCACTAAGCTCTCCTATAATTTTTAAAATAATAAATAATCTATAATCTCAACCAAAACAAATTAAAATTGGAGGAAAAAATATACTCGGGCAAATTGAACCGGGCTTATTTTAAGAAGCGGTTCAGACCTTATCCTGTTCGGCGAGCGCGAGCTTATCGGCGGCTTCAAAAAGTGCGGCGTGATGAGACTCTACCTGAGCCTGGAGCTCCGTGATGAGCCCGTCTTTTTCGGATAGCTCGGCGCGTAGAGCCGAAGCCTCTGATTGAAGTGCATCGACACGTGCCGAAAGCGCAATGGAGGTGATTTTGCGGGCCACATCGAGCTGCTCAAAAGGATCGGACGGTAGAACTTGCAGTAACTCCTCAGGAAGATTCAGGTTAGAACCACTCGATTCAGCCACCAACATGTTCTGTTTTTAGCCCCTCTTATGCTTCACTTGTTTTTTCTTTATTATTGTAGATATGGTATTATATGACAAATAATTATTGGTTTATTTTATTCTTGATTACTACGAATTGTTTCATGAATCATTATTTGGTGAGGAAGGAATTAGAAGCTCTAGTGTCATGGAAGGATTTATCTCTATCATCATTTTTTTGTTTTATTCATATGTTGCCAAAATGTGTGGCCAAATAAGGTTTAAGAGAGGATAGGGAGTGGAGCAGAAACAAAAATGATATTAACGGTCATTGGCTCTACAACTCTCACTCAACTCGATAATTCTGGTACTACTATCTTCTAGATTAGCACTACTCTATAAAGTGTTTTTTTTTATCATCTTAACAAATGATAAAAAAATAGAAATTTTATTTATAAATTCAAAATTTCATAATAATATTATTGAATGGACAAATTACTTTGTTTGTAGTTGGTTATCTTCAGATCCAAATGAAAACGTTGGTTGTTGATATGCTTCAAATAATTCTACATTTCTTGAACAGTTGAAAAAGAACGCAAATTATTGATCATATGATGATCAATAGTATTGAGAATTTAATAAATAATATGAATATATATATATATATATATATATATATATAGAAAGGTAATGTGAAACAAAAAAATTAAAAAAAAAAATCACTCAATGGGATTGAATCAGACCATAAGCAAAATAGAAGGATAAAGAAGATAAAGATAAGAAGAGCATAGGCATATGACTCAACCTCAGGACTTTATTAAGAAGGGTGAAGAAGACAAAGTTTACTTATTAAAAAAATGTCTCTATATGGCCTTAAGCAATCACGAAGGTAGTCGTACAAAAACTTTGATACTTTTATCTTGAAGAATGGTTCAATATATGTAAACATGATGAGTATATTGACTAAGAAACTATAGATGACGTTGTCATTTACTTGTTCCTCTATGTAGATGACATGTTAATTGCTTGAGATCAACTTATATCATAAATCATAAATATAATATTTAAATAATTAAAGTTATAATTATTGATGACCATGCTAATTATTAAACTCGATTTTTACACATAATAATTTAAAACAAAAATAACTTAAAGATAGATCATGAAAATTAATCACGAATTATTACCACAATGTTACTAACAGAGCATACAAGGCTAGATTAGTCTTATGAAAAAATGAGTGAGGGATAAAATGGTAATAATCAGCTAAAAGAAAAATACCTTTGTTAAATTTTTATACAACATTTAGCATTTTTCATTTTTCAAAAAACAACAAAAATTGTACTCGTGAGTTTTAAGATGAATTTGATAAATTTATTTTGTGAATAATATTTACTAAAGATAAAAAATAAAAAAAATAAAAAACAGTTTAAAAATAAATTTTATTATATATAAGAGAAGAAAAAAGAGAGAAGTCAAAAAAAATAATAATTAATTACCTGACAATGATCACACACTTGCATATAGTTATCGAAGTTAGAAACAAAAATTAATAATTTCTTTTTCACTTATAATTTGTTTTTCATCCATGTAATTATATGTTGTTTTGTTATTAAAATATCCCTCTATTATTATTTTAACAAAATATTTGTTTCTAAAAACCAATAGAAAAAATTTGTACAGTATATGGTTGACTAATACACAATTGGTTTACGAGATCATACTCTATCATCATTCTTTTTTTTTTTTAAATACTACTCAATAACATAAAAAAGCTACAATCGAAAACCAGAGTTTGACAATACAATTCATTGTACAAACTTCAAATATTAAACAATAAGAATCAGCAGCTGAAACTTTTCAAACCAAACCGCGTAACGGTAGGTTCACTCACCAGAACCTCTACCTCTACAATTTGCCTTCGCCTTCACATGTTCCAAAAGGTTTTTGCACATCTTTTACGCAATAAAGGCATTTGAAAATGAAAATCAAGATTAAAAGACAAAAAATACAACAACAAAAAAACTAATTCAATAAGTTATTTTCCCATCTAAGTCAACAAAAGTTATCTTAAAAATAAAGTTTATGACAAAATACATTAAAAAAAAATAGGAATAATGTCCCAAAATACATGAACAAATTTCATTCTAAAATCCTAACTAATTCAAACCATGCTCCTCCTAATTCCTCTTTCTCTAACGTTGCCTTAGCTGTTGCTCCTCCAATCCCTTAATTCCAACACTACATTAGCTGTTGGTCTTCCTAACTCTGCATAATATTTTGCTACACATGCAAATTAACATTTTATTTTACATTTTGAAACAAATGGATGTAAATGAAGGCACACACATTGATAGTATTATTGGATGTGAAAGAAAAGCCATAGGATATCATTCTTTCACAAAATGAGTTTCTAGATAAAGCTGAACACGTGAATTGGAAGAATAGATGTGAAATAGCTTCCCCTGCTATTGATTTTGACAAGTAGTAACCTCAAATTAGAACTCTTAAAACATGAAATATTAAGGAAGTAGTAACCTCAAATTAGAACTCTTAAAATATGAAATATTAAGGGGTAAGTGCACTTTAAATTTTCCTAATGGAAGTAAGATCAAATAATTCCAAACTGAAATGATAGTTATTTGCTTCAGTTTTTGGTATAAGTTACAAGCAAATCAGTAGAAGAAAGTGAATTTAATCATAGCAATACGAAGCTAAGGAGATGTAGGAAGGAAGAAAAAAGTGAGTGAAAGAGAATGCAAGGAGACTTGTTTTCTAGTTAATTTCAAAAACACAATCATAAAAAAGAATATTCACACATTCATAATTATGGAGAAACTAAACAATGGAAGAGAAACTTACTTTCAAAAAATTAAAACTAAACTTTCAACATAGTCCTCGGCAATTTCAAGGCGTACATACTGGGTAGTTCTATTATAGGTAATAGTATTATCTCTCCGATTATAGAAAATTGGTTGGTATTGATGACTCCAAAGAATCAGTGTATCCTCAAGTTGGTGTTGATGACTCATAAGTATCAGTGTATCCTCAAAAAGAAATAAGGGCACTAAATTGGAGATTTGAAGATTCTGGTAACTAATTTTAAGAAATTGGACCCAAGACTCTTCCACACCAAATATTTGCATCTTCCATATAACAAAATCGATTTTGTTGGGATAATAAGAAAAACAAAGGCAGTCCCCCAAGACAGCAAGAGTTGGCAAGTCAGGCGGCATTTCATCAAAACCAGGAGGCAGCATGAACTGGTTGTATGTCTCACTCCCCAAATCAAGCGAAACAATACGAAACTGCTCAACTGCAGCAACATCCTTAAGAACACTATAGGGAAAATCAAAATCAAAATCATTGTCTATCCCCAACCAGTTAAGAGTTCCATTCAAATACTCACCTCCAAACTTGTATGTTCTCTCCAGAGGTACAAATGGAAAACTTTCAATATATCTCCAAACATTATCACCCAAAGTGAGAATTCTTACAATGCTTGTGTGATGAATATAAGACGCCACCACCTTATAAGTGTCCGTTGAATTGTCATAGCCAAACTTGAAGTTGAAATTTGATTGAAACAAGTAATGTTTAAGTGAAGAGTCGGCATACTCGCGAAAATACCCAAATTTTGGAGACAGTGTCCTTGTGGCTGGGTTCCATATACGGAGCCAGTAATCTTGATATTCATAGGTGGAAGAATAACCGGCCAAACAGATCAATCCATTGCAGGAACCTGCTATATCAGAGCAGTCCTTGTCATTGGATAGGTAGTAAGAATTAACTGAAAGTTCGAAAGACGGGTTATCGAGTAAACTACTTTTGGGGTATAGAACGCAATACACCTCACTTTGGTGAATGTCAAAACATTCTGATATTGAATGCCGCTTCATTAGTGTGAAGAGCAGTTTTCGTGTTGCTGATTTCTTGAGGTGCAATTTCACGAACACGGGATCCGAGATGAGGGCTCTCCAAGATTTACTCACGCACCTCAATCTTATAAGAGATTTCACGGATAGGAAGGTAAGTACCTCAGTTATTAGATCGTCAGAGATGACCACCGGCGACGGAGTCATATACGTGGATGATTGTACATCCATGTTTGCCGTTCTCTTGAAACCCTAATAACAAACCGTGGAGCTTTTATCGATTGGTTTTAGAGTAGAAAATATTAGTTAATAAAAAACCAGATAAAGACGGTGAATATCTGTATAGATTAGGGTTTTGCTAGGGTTTATTAAGTGTATTATTATTGAATATCAAAATACATTCTATGGAGTATGTTAAAAACAAATTAAATCTCAACATTAACTACTCTCATTATTTTAACAAACCGTGACATGCTGTTAGCTATTTTTAGTATGTTCTCTTGTTAACTTATAGGATTTGAATCTACTATTCCAACATTAATAAATTAAGGTTAAGGTTGACCACAAAAGTGGTTGAATTTTTATTAAAAAATTTAGGGTTAAATAGGAAGATAATAGAGTTTTATTATTTAGGATAAATTATATATGTGTTCCATTAACTTAATTTGAGATAACATTTTAGTTCTTTAATTTTTTTTTTTTCATTTCAGTATTTTATCTTTTGAAATAATTTCAATTTTACCCTTTAAGTGGGTTTCAGTTAAAGCAGCGTTAACAAATTCCCTCTTCCGTTTTCTTCTTAGTTTTCTTCTCTTTCACATTTTTAAATACATTGTTTAGTCTTCTCCTCTCCCACACGTTTTCCTCTTATCATTTTCTTCTTCCATCCATGAAAAGTCATATTCACGGTTCCCAAAACTCAAAATCTACGGCCGCCTCATGTTCACAAATATCCCTCAACCTAAACCCTAAAATAAATCAGATCACTAAACATCAGAATCCATAAACACGTTACCTTTCTTCTCCTCTCAATGTGGGTTTACAATTTCTTGAAGCTTGATTCTAATGGTGTGTTCTTTGATTCCTTCTACTCATCGTTGAAATGGATTTATGATTTCATAGAGATGAGATGGATTTATGATTTCACATAGATGAGAGAAGAGGAAAATAAAAAGAGGAAAACGAGAAGAGAAAAATTAGTGGGAGAGGAGAATACCAAACAAGATATTTAGAAATGTCAAAGAGAAAAAACTAAAGAAGAAAAAAACTAAGGAAGGAATTTGTTAACGTTGACTTAAAGGAAATCCACTTAAAGGGTATAATTGAAATTATTTCAAAAAATAAAATACTAAAAAAGAAAAAAAAAATTCTAAAATTAAGTTAAAGGACCACATATGTAATTTAGCATATTATTTAATTAGTTAATTAATTAATTATTTAGTTTTAAATTTCCAATTAAATAATCAAATAAGTTAATAAAATGAATCTTAATTTTAAATATTAAATAATGTCTAATCAACAATAGTTAACATTCACAATATATTACTTCATCCAAAATTAGTCATGTAACTATTTTTTATTAAACAAAATATTCATATTCTTTAAAAATTTGTTAGAATTTGAAAGGGTATAAAACAAACAAAAAATTAAATGGACTAAAATCAAAACGAAACATAATTATAAATACTAAAAATATATTTTTATGCATACAAAAGTAATTGATGTCAACGGTTAAAAATCTTAAGTTGATTGAAAAATTAATACAATATATAATTTAAATGACTTATATATTAATTTATTATCTTAAAATTTTTTAGAAATATAAAATGAGATGACTAATATAAATATCTTAAAATAATAAAGAAATTTTTTGGTGTATATAGATACAACCATTTGATATAAAAAAATATTTAATATATAAAAGTCATTTTATTTGTTATTTAAAAATTATTAATTTATAAATTAATAATACCAATAATGCTGGAAACAGCTAACGATTGACAACAGAACTGTCAAGTCCACTGCAGCAAACGCTTTATGTCTTTCTTAAATAACAAAATTTTTATTTAATAAAAATGCCTCAAATTTTTTTTATTTAAACAAAATGTCTCACATTTTCATATTCTTAAAACAAAAATAATAAAATTTTATATAAATTAAATAATATATTTTATTTTTGTAGTAAATTATTTAATACTCTTTTTAATACAACGGTTAATGAAAGTAATAGAGATTAGAAAAATATTAGTTATAAAATAAAAATGATGTGACAAAAAGTAAGCACATTGCTCGTATGAAAAATATTAATTATAAATTGGGAAATCACAAGAAAAGTATGCTAACATGAGTTACTATAGTGGTACAATATATACACACTATTTACTTCTTCAATTAAAAAAATTTATGAGTTTTTGACGTTGTCTTAAAACCGTTGAAATATCTTATTTTATTTTTTGAAAACTACACAAAAAATATATCATTAATTCTGCTAAAGAAATTTGTTTAAAATATTAATAATTTATTTATTAAATTTTGAAAAAACTGCATTTAATAATTTCGATTTAGATCTCATAATGTGTTGGATCGACCCTAATTGACAACTGTGGCACTGTAAGAGCTCTGAAGCCAACCATTGTGAAACCGTCTGAGCTCCAACACTGACCAACGCAACTCTGCTGTCAATTACCATAGAGTTGTTGGAGTTCCCTACCAACCACTATGAGCTACCGAAGTTTGCCACCACTGAACAATATCAACCACCAATTGTGGGGGTGTCAAATGAGTGTCTTTATAAATACCGATAAAAATTTACAAAAATAAAATTGATTGATGATAACAATGACAAACATAAAAAGGAGGAAGAAAAAGAGAAAACAATCCTTTTAAAGTTTCATAACATAGAATGAACAAAATTTTAAGTTAATAAAGTTACGATGAATATATATACAAGATAATATAAATATCTAAAATACTTTTACTATTAATATATAAAGAATTATCTAACAATTGAATATATGAGTTGATGTTTTATCTATATCTGACATCAACGAGACAATAAACATGTTTTCAATCTAATGTTAATGTTACATAGTATATAATAATATTATTACATTTAAAAGAAATTTGGATGCCATTAAAAAATAAAATTTGTTCTTTCTTTCTTTCTTTACATATTTCTATTCCTTAATATTAAGAATTTAAACAAAAAAGTATCCTACTATTTTCTATTAAATTTTATTTTAATATAAAGTTTGCTCATTTATAAAAAAAGGACTGACCCTATTAATATAACATAATTTCAAGATTTAGATTAAAAAATTAATTACTAATATTTAACTTTACAATGTAAAATAAGAAAACTAAACATATATACCTTGCTTTGGCAACACACGTGTGTACGTGGAAGAGTTGTGGGGGGTTGTATTAAGGTTTGTGCATGGAGTCGAGGTGTATATGAATTACGATGTTATAGTTAGAAGTGTGAAGAATAACAAAGATGGAAGTGTAACTGGTCGGGCTCTCATGAAGAAGATAAAATGCTTGCTTGATTTGGAGTGGGATGTTTGGCTCTTTTACTTGTATGAGAAAGCTAATAGAAGTGTATATGTTAATTAATGCAAAAATATGATAATTACTTTTAGCATGGATACCACGTTTTTTAACCACCCTCCCCATGGTTCAAGTTCTTGTTGACGATTTCCATAACGTGTCTCTCCCTCGAATAATTTCTTTGTCGAAATCTTGTTTCCTTGAATTCAGCGCCGTTGTAAACAATGTGTGATAACAAAACTAGGTAATAATTCGTTAAGTTTGGATTCTATTTTTATTACCAATAATCTAACATTGTCAAATTTTAAAAGATAAAAAAAATAATAAACTATTTATAAGATAAGAAAAGAAAGTAGTAACTATAAATAATAATAATAATAATAATACTATGTAATATAAGAAAAATATTTATCTTATTTATACAAAAATAACAATAAAAAAGTCAACATTTGCACTCCCCTTTTTTAACATTTATTTTTTCTTCAACTATATATTTTCTCTAACTTTAAATTACCTTTATAAAAAAAATGAGAATATTAACAAAAAAATCAAAACTAAAAAAATTGAAATTGTCTTCAATTTAAACCATTAACTGAATATAAATAAATAAATAAATAAAAGAGAGAAATATTAAGACATACAAAATAAATCTTTATAACCAATGTATAAACAACCCAAAAGATAAACATGTATCGGGGATATATGTTAGTGTAATATAATTCATCTCTCTTCCATTTGTTAGTGTAGTAAAATTAAATTTGACAGCAGTGCAAAAAATCAATACCTTCAGATTGTTTTGTAATTCTAAGATGTTGTGAATATGATTTATTTGGATGGATTTTGTAGTCCACAAGTTCGGTGGTTATATGTATGTTTCTCTAATGGATTTTGTTTTGTGATATTGTTCTTTCAACATGTTGTCTCATTGTCATGTGGGAGAATCAAGGAGGCTGCATTATGGATATTTTCATCAAGGATTGGTTTAATATCTTGATAATTATCATGCTTGATATTTTTGCGGAATTTATATACATAACAAGGCGTATAGTACTTGGCTTTAGCTATACTTATGTCCATGCCAAGTTTCTTTCCATTAGCATATATATATACTTTGTCAAATTGTTTTTTGTATGCGTATTTAATATTTATGTATATTGACTTTGTCTATCATTCATATTAGCATATATATACTTTGTCAAATTGTTTTTTTTAGGCATATTTAATATTATTGAATAGACAAATTATCTTGTTTGTAGTTGGTTATCTTCAGTTCCAACTGAAAACGTTGGTTGTTGATATACTTCAAATAATTCTACATTTCTTGAACAGATGAAAAAGAGTGCAAATTAATGATATGATGATTAATAGTATTGAAAATCCAATAAATGATATGAATATATATATAGAAAGGTAATGTGAAACAAAAAAAATTAAGAAAAAAATCACTCAACGAGATTGAATCAGGCCATAAGAAAAATAGAAGGGTAAAGAAGACAAAGATAAGAAGAGCATAGACATATGACTCAACCTCAGGACTTTGTTGAGAAGGGTCAAGAAGACAAAGTTTGCTTATTAAAAAAGGTCTCTATATGGCCCGAAGCAATCACCAAGGTAGTCGTACAAAAGCTTTGATACAATTTTATCTTGAAGACTGGTTCAATATATGCAAACAGGATGAGTATGTTTACTAAGAAACTGGAGATGACGTTGTCATCTACTTTCTCCTCCATGTAGATGACATGTTAATTGCTTGTGATAGCAAATAACAAATTCAAAGGTGAAAATGTTGTTGAAAAGTGAGTTTGAGATGAAGGATATGGGGTTGCCAGCAAGATCCTGAGTATGTAGATCACAAGGGACATGTCTAAAGGAACTTTATTCATAAACTAGAAGCATTACTTGGCTAAAGTCTTGAAGAAGTTCGACATGGATCAATCAAAAGTAGTGATAACTCTCATGGCTCAACATTTCAAATTATCTCAGCAGGATTCACCTAAAATTGATGATGAAGTTTCTTATAACATGATGAAGGTGTCATATGCAAATACAGTAGGAAGCATGGTGTTTTATATGATATGTACAAGGCTAGACTTGGCCTATGCCATGATTATGGTAAGCAGATACATAAGGAAGTCTAGAAAATTGATGTAACACTTCGGCCATTCCCGTTACCGGCGATGCTATCTCACGACTTTCTCGCCCCCCTAACCACTCAGTTGGAAATAGAAAATTATTGTAACACCCCGACCATTCCCGTTACCGGCGATGCTACCTCACGACTTTCTCGCCCCTCATATTATGTTAATTTGCATGAAAGGAATGACAACGAGCTAGAAGGCAGAATGAATAGTTCCAAAAGTGTTTTGCGATAGTCATAATGGAATTTTAAAAGAGAAATCATTGCTAAAAGAGATGTTATTCTAGATAAGATCAGGACTGAAGACAACCCAATTGATGCATTATTTGGGCCTAAATTCAAACATGGTTTGCATATCTTACAAGTTATGTAACATAAAGTCAAATCAAGGTGGACATTGTTACTTATGAATTGGGACTTTATGGTGTTGAAAGTTAGCAAATGGGGAAATTCTATTATTTTCTTATAACAGAATGTAACCAAGTTAGTTAGTAGTTAATGATGATTGTAAGTCCTATTTAAGGCTTGTAATTGTTTCATTCAAAAGGCAA
Source organism: Cicer judaicum (assembly GCA_037974835.1). Taxonomy (NCBI): domain Eukaryota; kingdom Viridiplantae; phylum Streptophyta; class Magnoliopsida; order Fabales; family Fabaceae; genus Cicer; species Cicer judaicum. The sequence continues at coordinate 10,400,422 of JBBPBS010001075.1, read as the reverse complement.
TTTAAAAAGCAGTTAATACACTTTCACACTATTCTTTCACTAAATTCTCTAAACTATTTCAATTTTGTCATTACTTTCTTGTTCATGTTTCTGAGTGCAAGTAAATAGCAGATTATGTTTTAATAACAAGAATCATATTGAAAAATATGATGAAAGTAGTACAACAAGGCTATAAACATAGAGCAAGTAACTACCAAATTAACTATCGATCTAAATACTAGCTAACTCTAAACTAAAGACTAACTAACTCGATTATTATTCTCAACACATATTTCAAAGACTACAAGCAAATCAGTTTATGACTTCATTGGCTTCTCAACACAATAAATAGCAAAAACACCATATTCAATGTCAAGTGCAAGAGATGGAAGTTAAAGCCCCAACAATTATTCGATACGTTAAATCATTGCATGTGACCTTCTCTCATTGTGTTTCCATTCTTTTCTATTTGGTATTATTACAAATCTGTTATGACATTGTTCAAGTTTTGTATATTCAAATGACAACATCAATTTAGATTGATGTTGTCCTATTAATACTCATGTAATTAGACCTATTTTAATCAATCAAATCATTTAACTTTCACCTCTTGTTTATTTTATTGTTATGAGAATGTCAAAAAATCAAGAAGAGCAACAACCAAGATAACTCACATGAAGAATATCACAGACACAAAAAATAAGAACTCACAGTATTAACGAGACTCATAAGAAGTTTATTTAAAAAGTTCAACGTCATTGTAAAAAAAAGATGGGTGACCGCTTAAATGTGATTTTTGTCAAGCCTTCACGATACTTTTATTTTATATTTGAATAGTTATTAATACCACTATACACTACATATTTAACATTTTTATTTTTATTTTCAATTTTGTGTGTGTGTTCTATTCCATATATGTTTTAAAGCAAGAACAATACGACTACTAGAATTATGTTGTTTAAGGGTTTCGACCTCATCAATGATTGAGACTAAGACGTTTTAGGTAGTTTTGGACCTTAGCTTCACAATAATATGATCGCTTTTAGGTCAATTAATTTTTTTTGCTGTTGGATTCTCTTTCTAGCTTGACTTACATTTTGTTTACCACATTTTTCTTTTTCTTTTACTTTGGTTTTCTTCTTTTTTATTTTTATTCCCACTTCATGTTTAGATTTTGTAATCGAAACTCAAATTAAGAATTATGTTACTTCGAGTTTGTGGGGCTATTAATTAGAAATAAATGAGTTACTTAGAGTTGACTTAATTAATTATTTATTTTTGGCATAATTATCCCCACGGTCTCTTAACTTAATTTCATGTAACACTTCAGTTCTTTATTTTTTTTTTTTAACAGATTTAGTCTTTTATTTAATTTTAAGTAACAAATTGATTTTTTATGTTTTAAAATATCAACAATAATATCTTTTTTGTTTACAAAAATTCATCAAAATTTTCAAATAAAACCCGTAAAACTAATTATCATCTTCGATAGCACATTTCATCAAATTCATAACTCAAATGTTCAAATAAACTCATACTTTCATTTTTTATTTGATAAATTTGATGTTGTTGGATATGAAAATATGAATTTATTTGAATATTTGAGCTATATGCATTTGGTTGCTGATTTAGTCACAACAGCTAGCGAGCATCAGTTTACCAACCGATTTAAATTGGTCACTAAGTCGGTCGCTATTGCATTTTGTGACCGATTTTCTTTATTTAGTGACCGAAAAATTGGTCTCTAAAAGCGTTTTTTCTAGTAGTGTGAATTTTATTGAAATTGGTATTGAATGTTATGGGTTTTGTTTGAAAATTTTGATGAATTTTCTACGTTTCTGTAAAGAAACCATAATATTGGTAATATTTTAAGATATAAATGATCAAATTGTTGTTTAAAATTAAATAAAAAAACTTCTGATCGACTTCAACAATGTATCGTTCAGCAATACAACCTTCTGGTCGACTTCTACTTTTTACGTACCCTTTTAATATTTTCATATATCGTTCTATCGAATACATCCATCTCATATAAGCTGGCCCACAAAGTTGTGTCTCCTTAACCAGATGAACAGTAAGGTGAACCATTATATCCAAAAACGAGGGTGGGAAATACATTTCAAGCTCACACAAAGTAACAACAATTTCCCTATGCAATGTCGGTAATTTCTGAGGGTCAATCACTTTACTACAAATTTCCATAAAGAAAAAACATAATCTAGTTATGGCTAGTCGAACTTTTTCAGGTAAAATGGAACGTATACCTGTTGGTAGCAAATGCTCCATTAGAATATGACAATCATGGGTCTTTAAACCTTTTAACTGAAGGTCTTTCATACAAACCAAATTTTTAATGTTTGAAGAGTATCCTTCTGGAACTTTAACTTCGTGTAGAAATTTACATAAAACAATTTTTTCCTTTCTAGATAGAGTATGAGCGGCTGGAGGTAGATATGTGCGATTTCCTTTCTTTACTGGAGCCAATTCATTTCTTATTCCCATATCGACCAAGTCCAATCTTGCGTTGATGCCATCTTTAGACTTTTCTGGAACATTGAGTAACGTACCAATAACACTATCAAATACATTTTCTTCAATATGCATCACATCAAGAAAATGTCTTAGATACAATGACTTCCAATATGGCAATTCAAAGAAAATTGACTTTTTCTTCCACCCAATTTTGACCAACTCTCCCGCAAAAGGTTTGCCAAATTTATTGGTCAAACCTTGTACTTTTTCAAGTATTTGATATCCAGTCGGTGCTAAAGGAGCTTTACCTTCCTCTGATTTTCCATTGAATGCATTTCTCCACCCACGATAATGATGACTATAAGGTAAAAATCTACGATCTCCAAGAAACACATTATTCTTACAATGTTTCAACCGCATCCAATTTGTACTCTCTTCACATATAGGACATGCACACTGACCTTTAATGTTATATCCTGATAAATTACCATATGCTGGAAAATCATTAATTGTGTCGAACAACATAGCCCTCAAATTGAAATATTCTTTCTTATACCCATCATAAACTTCCACACCTGTCTCCCACAAACGTTTTAAATCTTCGATTAAAGGAGTCAAGTATACGTCGATATCATTCCCCAGTTGTTTGGGTCCAGAAATTAACAAAGACAACATCATAAACTTATGCTTCATACATAACCATGGAGGTAGGTTATATATTACCAAAATCACAGGCCACGTGCTATGTGAGATGCTTTGAAGACCATGTGGATTCATTCCATCAGTAGAAAGTGCAAGTCTTAGATTTCTTGACTCTATCCCGAATTCAGGATACTCGTGATCAATTTTTGCCCATTGTGGGGAATCTGCAGGGTGTCGAAACATTTCATCTCTAATTCTTTCATCTGCATGTCATGTCAAGTGTTTTGAATCTTCTTCACTGCGATATATGCGCCTAAATCTTGGTATTATAGGAAAATACCACACGACTTTTGCTGGAGTAGATTCTTTCTTCTTATATCGAGAGACATTGCATTTCGGACACGCCTTAAGTAGTTCATATTCATTTCGAAATAAAATGCAATCGTTATGACACACATGAATCCTTTCGTACTCATGCCAATAGAACACAAAATTCGTTTAGCCTCGTAGGTTCGACTGGGTAGTTCATTATTATCTGACAACATATCTTTTATGAGTGTTAATAATTTTGTAAAGCTTTTATCAGACCATCCATTACTCGCTTTTAAGTTGTACAACTTTAATATCACCGACAGTCTTGTGAATTTAGTACAACCATTATATAATTCTTTCTCTGCATCACTCAACAAACTTTCAAACATTTTAGGACAATCTCGAAGATCTTCTTCAACTGATTTTGCGATCTCATCAACTCGGTCCGGCTCATATGTATCTGTATCGAAGTCAGTTGAAGCATATGTCGAACTATTCTCAAAATTAATGTTTCCTTTTTTTTCTCACCATGTCTTATCCAACATGTGTAGCTTTGATCAATTCCATTAATACTAGATGTCCTTCTAATTCATCTTCTCTAACATGTTTTCCAAAACAACATTTTAAACAAGGACAAACTACTCTATTTGGATCTTTTGCATTCTTCACTGCAAACTCAACAAACTCCTTCACTCCAATTTCATACTCTTTTGACAATCGATTGGCAGACATCCATTTTCTATCCATATTATACGACCTATATAAATGCAGTTACAAAAATAATAAGCTTTCAAAACATATCAACAAGTTTCAAAAGGAAACTAATATCAACTAACAATTTCAAAACATAACAGATCATGTGGTATGAGTTTTTGACTAGTATAAGAGATTTAATATATATATATATATATAACAATTTTTAGTTTTCAATTATTAAAAAACTAAAGATTTTTTGACAAAAACAAATTAAAAAATACCTGAGACAACGTAGATGGCCGCACAGTACGTAGAGGATATGAGGGTTCCCAGAGTAGAGGTGATGAGGGTTCGTAAATTTGTTTTAAAAGTAAATGAGATATTTATTTGAAAGATGTATTTTACAGCGCTTGTACAAAAAGCGCTGTAATAGGTAGTTAAATTGAATGAAATCGCATGTATTTTACAACGCTTGTAAACAAAGCGCTGTAATAGGTAGTTCAAATATTTGAAAGCGCATGTATTTTACAGCGCTTGTGAAAAAAGCGCTGTAAAATAATACGCGAAAGCGCTTCATTTTACAGCGCTTTTGTGAAAAGCGTTGTAAAAGCCTTATAACATTATGCGCAAACGTTATATAACCCTACAACAGCGCTTGTTTTACAGCGTTTGTCAAAAAAGCGTTGTAAAATGAGCGTTGTGTTTAACAAACGCTGTAAAATGAACGTTGTTAAATGTCATTTTTGACATAGTGCATACGTAAAATGTATCTTTAATTATGCAGTTTAGAGGTTTATTGTGTTGGATACCTTGTAATATTTTTTACTTCTCAATTGAATATCCCTTCTTGTTATGATTTTATTCACGTACAATCATTTTAGTTGGATAACAATAAATATTTTAGCAATTTATGCGTGAATGCCTATGAATGAATGCATAATGTTCTTTTTCGAAGTTTATGTTTTCTTTTGTGTTTTCCCTATTTTCATTATAGGTATAAGTTTTAGTTTACATATCTGATGTGCACAATAGATCTGCTACTACTATTTATTCTAAGGAATACTTCTAAATAATGTTAAATACAATTCCTCCAATTCTTAACCGAGATGAGTGGTTAGTAGCATTTTTGGAACTTTTGTTGCAAGCTTTGTAAAATCAAATATAGATTTTAACATAACGCTCATTTCTTTTTTTACTTTATTTACTCTCATGCTTCAATTCTAGTAGAGAAAAATCAACTTCAAAAAGAATCGACTAATACAAATAGAGCGGTTGAACACAACAACCACTTGATAAAACATTTGATGAATATATTGAATTTTAAACTCACGCCATATATTAGAGATCAAATTTATGAAGATGAGATTGGTGATAATGATGATGAGATTGGTGATCATAATGTTGATAAGTTTGATGATGAGATTGGTGAGAATAATGCTTGTGATCATGATGATGAAGAGTTAAATGGATAATGATAAGTTAATTCGAAAAAAACAATATGTTGTAATTTGTTATGACTTAATATATTTTACTTAAACTAAAATTTTATTTGTATTATTTTGAGTACTTAGAAATATTATTTAAATGTATTATATTCTTTAGTTACATACGGTGATATGATTAATGCTTTTAAAAGATTTTGGTGTATGAACTTTTTAGATATTGAAATTAAATTAAAAAATTATTTTTATTGTTCTTTTGGACATTAAAGTAATGAATTTAAAAAAAAATCAGTAACATTTAGAACAAAATTGGTGACTAAATATTTAATAAAAATAATAATTGATGCCACAAATTTTGTCTCTTAATCGATCGTTAATGATATAACAAATTAATTTAAAGTGATTGTTAAATTAGTCTCAAACTTTAGTCATCAATTCAGTGTTAAAAGTCAATCACAAAATTCAACCACAAAATCGTCACTAAATTCGATCGTTAATTTGACCACAACAGTTAGCGAATAATAGTTTACTTACTGATTTAAATTGATCACTATTAAATTTAGTGACTGATTTCTTCATTTACTTACCGAAAATTAATAATTTGGTATTTACATAAAGCACATGTGGTAAATATTTATCGTTAATATATAAAACAAATGTGATAATTGTGATAATTATTTACTGTAAATATTTAAAAATATAAGACAAATATCTTCTACTAAAACATATGAAAACACAAAATACATATTTATTATTAATAAATACTAAAAAAATAATTATTAATAAATACTAAAAAAATAATAGAACAATATTTTTTACTAATGCATATAAAAATCTTAGACAAAATTTGTTACTTAAAAATAAAAATAAAAAGATAGAATAAATATTTGCGACGGTTACATAAAATAAGATTATTTTAAAGCCTTAACTAAGTATTTATAGAATAGCAACTACTTACCACTTGTGCGAAAATACTCTTTATTGTTAGTTATTTTTGAAAAGTAAAGTTTCCGTTGTTGTCTTTTGACTAAACGCACTAGTGTGTTACTACTTGCTAGATGGTGTCCTCGCCATTCAAAGAAGTATTCACTCTCGTACCATGTTTACCAAATTGTTTTTTTTAAAAAGAGTTTAATTGTTACGTGTACAAATTTAACATATGATATCTATACGTGAATAATTTTAAAAATAATTTAGATAAAATTTAAATATAGATTTAATTGTATTTTTAGTCTTTTTATTATAAATGAAAATTAAAAATAGTCCCTTCAATTTGTTTGTCTTCAGTTTTAGTCCCCAATCAGAATTTGAGTCCAAATCATTATGAGTTGTTATTTTTTTAATGACGTGTCAATAAAAAAAGTGACGTGGCAGACGCTTACGTGGAATAAACTCATTATTTTATTATTTTTGATTAAAAAAATATCATTTATATTTTTAAAAATCATTATTATAATTGTGACAATATTTTTAAAAATACAATTTAATTGTTAAAATTAAGTTAAAAGAAAAAACACCTAAAATCAAGAATCCTAAACAAATCAAAATCAAAAGCAATTCATGAACCCTAAAATCATTATGAACCTAAAATCATGAACTCTAAACAAAAATCGTGAAATCGTGAAATGAAATCGTTAACTCGGTTTCCTCGACATGGAAGGAGCTGATGGTCTGCAGTTGATGGATGTAAAAGACAGCAGCAACAGTGTTGATGGGATAATGAGCCTATCATTAACTCTTGATGAGTGGATGAAGCTGGATTCTGGTGACATCGATGATGTAGATAACATCAACGAGCATACTTCAAAACTTATTGCAGCCCATCATGCTAAGTCGTTTGACTTTATCCGTGGGAGTTCAAAAGGAGGAGATAGGAGACGAGGCAAAGGCTCTGCGAGAAGATGCGGTTTGCTAGAAAACAATTTCACAGTTGCGTTAATGGTGCAGCTTCGTGATCCTCTGAAAAATTATGAGCCTGTTAGAACGCCGATGCTTGCACTTATACAAGTTGAGAGAGAGTTTGTCTTACCAAAGCAAAAAATTTATTGTAGTGTGTCTGAGTTACCGAACAACAACAACGAGGACAATGAGACCGAAATAGTTGCAAAGGTGGAGGTGAAGGACACTGTCGCTGCTGTCTTTTACATCCATCAATTGCAGACCAACAGCTCCTTCCATGCCGAGGAAACCGAGTTAACGATTTCATTTCACGATTTCTGTTTAGGGTTCATGATTTTAGGGTTTAGAAAGATTTTAGGATTCATGAATTACTTTGATTTTGATTTGTTTAGCATTCTTGATTTTAGGTGTTTTTTCTTTTAACTTAATTTTAACAATTAAATTGTATTTTTAAAAATATTGTCATAATTATAATAATGATTTTTAAAAATATAAATTATATTTTTTAATCAAAAATAATAAAATATTTAGTTTATTCCACGTAAGCGTCTGTCTCGTCACCTTTTTTATTGACACGTCATTAAAAAAATGACAACCTATCATGATTTGAACTTAAATTCTGTTTAAAAACTAAAACTGAAGACAAATAAAATGAAAGACTACTTTCAATTTTCACCTATAATAAAGATACCAAAAATGCAATTAAACTTTAAATATATGAGCTAACAGTTTGATTGTTTATCAATGGAACAATTATTTATACCGTTTATATAATTTTATATACATAAATAAATGTTGGGCAACATCAAGTGGACCCCAAGGAAACTAAATAATTTCCTAGAAAGAAGGCAACCGACAAAAAACCACTAACCACAAATAAACGACTTCGTTACCTTAACCCACCTTAGGGTGTTGAAAGATCCAAAAAAAGAAGACGGAAGTGATGTGTTAAGCAACGTCCACCGTTAACGGAGGGTCCCACGTTAGCAAAGAAAGCAAGACTTGGTCTGGTCGGCAAACACCATATGTCTGTCAAAAATATTTCTTTCTCTCTCTCCTCAAACTCATAGCCGTACCCACCCCACCTTTGTCTCCTTCCTCTTTCACTATATATCACCCTTCTCCTACCACACCATTTTCCCCAATTCACCTTCTCTCTCATTACCATTTTCCATTTCCAATTTTCAATATTCCCCTTCTTCTTCTCTTCCTTGTCTTCTCAGAGGAAGGAGAAGAAACAAAACAAGGAAGAATATAATATATAATTTATTAGAATAGAAGAAAAAAAAATAGATTAATTCTATCAAAACAAAGCACAAGCCATTTTCGCCAAACCAAAACGACGATAATTTCCTCGTTTTACTTTTTAAGAGCAAATTAATTATTCAGATCTGTACGCTCGTACCTTTTTTCTTCTTTCATTCCTCTCTTGATTTTTGATTTTTTTTCCTACACCATGGGAACGGAAATTTTGTTACCACAGGATTGCTTGATCGAACGGATTAGAGTTCCGCCGGCGAGTTTTTACCGGCGAAGACCTTATGGAAATTGCTATAACAATAATAATTATGGTAATAGTAATAATTATTACGGTGCTAACTCCGGGAGGATTAACCGGAAACCGGCGATTCGACCGGAGCAAAGAAAACGAGTTGCGGTGACGGAAAAAAAACCTAGCTACGATGATTTGAAGGTGGCGAGGGGAAGCAGTTTGGTGACAGAGAAGGTTACGATTCTTCGGAGAGGCGAATCGCTTGATTCAAAGATGAATACTGTGGGTTTGAAAAAGGAAGGTGACGATTTAGTCGTCATCGAAACTCAGAGACTCAGATCCGACCCGAATTTTGTTCATAAACAGATTCGAATCGTTGATTTCAAGAACGGTTGTGATATTTACGCCGGATCCGCGTTTGCAATGTCTCCGTCGCCGAGCGCGCTTCCGATACCATCTTTTCAGAGGAAGTTTACATCGTCGGTGGCCGTTGATGACTCCGCTACGCGGGATCTGAGGCGCCTGCTCCGCATCGAATGAATTCGAATCGGGTCGTAATTTTCGGGTTTCGGGTCAGACCCCTGAGGACTTTCCACCTTCTCTTCTTTTTTTGTCTCTCCTTAATCTAGAATCTTCTTGTTACCACCTATTACGCCCCTCCTATTTTCGAGTTCTAACCCGAATGTGATTTTTTTAAACGGAAGGGTGGAATTGAAATATGGCAAAAAACATGGGGCGAAAATGTTAATAAAAGAAGTTTGGAGTAGTGCTGTGAGCGTTTGTAAGATCTTGTGGAGGATGTTAAGGGTAAATTTTAGGTTGTAATCTCAGGTTAGAATGGGAAATAAATTAAAAATAATTGAAAAAAAGAAGAAAGATGGGAGGAAGTTGGGGGGGTTGATCTGTAAATTCCGGAAATGTATTTGCAATTTGAAGTGAAAATGGTTTATGCTCTCGTGAGAAATTACGAGTATCTTGTAGGTTTGTACCCTTTTGTACTGTGAAGTTTAAAAAATTAAATAGGGAGATTTGGGCAGATTCAGATTGTGTCTTGTTTTTTTTTTATGTGTTTCTTTACTCTTAATGTGATGATGAGATCATGAATAAAATCGTAGAACAAGTAAAAAAAAAATTATTTATTAAATGATTATTGGGTTTCAGATTTGAAAATCTTAAGTGTAAGTGAATAATACAAAAAAAATTTACAGTTGGAGAGTTTAATTTTATGGCAAGTATGATGTAAGATAAATAAAATCAAGCCACGGTATGGATTCAACGGTAAATAATGCCAGCTACAAAATTAAGTATATAAAGGGAAAAAATAGAAATGATTTTGTAGATTAAGGATAAGATGATAAGGTGGTGTTTGTGAAGAGTTGAACTACATAATTTGATGTGTGGTATTAGCAAAAGATGAAGTTGTGAATTGTGTGGAATTGAGAAGAGTAGGGTCTTGCCTTGCAATTGCAGTCACGTCTATTTGATAGCTGATGTCATAATTGACCAAAAACAAAAAGATACCAGATTTTGCGAAACATTAAATTAGCACATGTCATCGTGTATATTTCAACAAAATAAGACGTCAAAAAAAAGTTTTCTAAAAAATATTTTATGGTATTTTTTTTACAAGGATGGTTTTTCTTTTATTATGAAAAAAAAAAAGTCATACCATTTCGCTAGACTAAAAAATTAACATGCATAATTGTTTTTATTATTATTAAAAAAATTAGTAAGACAAAAAAAAATACAAAATTAATTTAAGATTTATCTTTTAACTTTCAAAGTATCTTTAGAAACTAATGATAATGTAAATGCTTTTATAAATATTTAATAAATACAAATGAAATTAAAGATTCAAATTGTGATAATTTAGTATTCAATTGGAGCATCATAAACAATATCTCCCATTTACATAAGACCCTCCCAGTGATGACATCCTCAAGGCATAGTGTATTTCAATTCTATCATGACATAATCCTTAAACATATCCAATTTATGATGAGAGAAATAATAAAAGTGGAGAGGGGATATGGTGGAGAGGATCCAATTTCATAATTTCTATAGATGAATATGACTTAATGAACATTAATTATCACACTCTCCAAAAATTTAAATACATTCATGCACCTTTCCAATAAATTTTTTTGAATAAAAATTTCAAAACTTCTCTATCATTTAATTTTTTTATCCTTCATGTTTGTCACAATTGCATCTCATTACTAATTGTTTTTCTTATGTAGATAACTTTTCTCTTTTTGTTTCATGCAAGACTAAGCGCCTCTTTGTATATCTTGTGAGCTCAGTTAGAATTAACAGACTTGAGTTTGTTGCATGCAAAAACTCTAATATCACTATTCATCTTCAACCAGTGGATTGGATGGTGATACTTCAAATGTTTTTGTATCACAATCTGGAACAACTAACAAAACACATCACCTTATGCATCATCACGAATACTTTTGATACAATGACAATTATATTGATCTTCAATCAATTTTTGATGTGCATCATCACGAATACTTTTGATACAATGACAATTATATTGATCTTCAATCAATTTTGTTGAATTTTTTTGATACAATGACAATTATATTGATCTTCAATCAATTTTGTTGAATTTCAATACTTGTTTGAACCAATTGACCAATCACTCCTAATTAAAAACTAAAGTGGAATGAAATATAAAGTTGAATTCTCTAAAATGTTAGATCTAAGAATAAAATTTAATATCATCAAATATATTAACTCATTAATTTATTTAAAAATGATTTAATATGAAATAATTCTTTAAACAAACAATTAAGAGGTCGAAACTATACATGCTTAAAAAAAAAAATAGTCTTTCTGTTTTTATAAATTTATATTTGATCCTCGTAAAATTTAATTTGGTCTAACTTATTTACACCACTAATAACAATAAAGAGATAACTCATATTCTCCTTCCATATTTAAATAATCAATCAATTGATTAAAAAAGTTACTTTATTTAACTAAATAACAATTTTGAAGGATTTGAAGTGTTTATTATAATCAGGGTCTAAGAAAATGATTTATGAAATTAAAATTTCAAAGAAGGAAGTAATCACAACCCTATATTGCTAATAATGATAAAACAAGAAAAATGTCCTAGCCATGGACAAAAGCTTGAATTAGAATTGAAGGTGAGGTATGACTCTTTCCAAAAGTACAAGCAAGACAACCTCACACAAACACTCTTCACCCATTTCCATTTTTGCGTATAAGCAACTAACTCTACCCTAACTCCCCTCCCTTAACACCCTCTTCTATAAAGTCACACAAATCACCACCCAAAACAACTCACAAAATTAATGAAGTTCCTATATAGTGTAATATAGAAGCTAAAAAAAAAGAGAGAAAATGAGTGAAGGAACATCAACCTCAAAAACAAGTAACAACAAAGGAGCAAGTAACATGACAGGAAAGACATTCTCAGGAGTTGGGAACCTCGTTAAGCTTCTTCCCACAGGCACTGTTTTCTTGTTCCAATTTCTAAGTCCAGTTTTAACAAACAATGGACACTGCAACACCATCAACAAATACCTAAGCGCCATTTTCCTAGTCATTTGTGGCTTCAACTGCGCTTTTACTTCCTTCACCGATAGCTACACTGGAAGTGATGGCCAGAGACATTACAGTATTGTTACTGCAAAAGGTCTCTGGCCATCTCCAGCGTCAGAATCGGTTGATTTGTCGGCATATAAGCTTAGATTTGGAGACTTTGTGCACGCTTTCTTGTCGTTGATCGTGTTCGCGGTGTTGGGACTACTCGATACTAATATTGTGCTTTGTTTTTACCCAGAATTCGAGTCGTCGGAGAAGATTCTCATGCAGGTGTTGCCACCGGTTATTGGGGTGGTTTCTAGTACGGTGTTCATGATTTTTCCAAGTAATCGACATGGAATTGGTTACCCTATTAGTTCTGATGCTAATGACACCTCTCAAAAGTCTACATAGCACCCCTTTAAAAAATTAAAATTAGCAACAGAAATTTAGAGATGAAAATTTTCTCTTTAAATCCGTCATTTCCGTCGCTAATTTTATTTAATAATGATAATGGAGATATACAACTGCGGTTATTTGGTCTATGTTGTTTTGATTGGATTTGTTAATTTGTCAGTTCTATTACAATGTTTGTTTGGGTTGCGTGTGTATTGTTAAACATCAAGATATATATCCATTTATAATTAAATGTGATGAGTCAGTCGATGAGTTACAAGTTACAACAATGAATCAATGTGTCACTTGTAAATAAATCAGTCTTACTTGTGAAAAATTGCACGTATAGATATTAAATTTGAAATGGTAGAAGATGTTATTAATTGTGGATGAGTTGTGATTATTACTGACTAACATAATTTTGAATTATGGTTACAATATTATAGATTTTAAAATATCTGTCCTTAACTTTAATAGATATTCTAGTAAGTTAGTAATTGTCGAATTTTATTATTGCTTATATCAAAATACACAATATTGCTTTCTATATACAACTATCAAATTATTGATTAAAATTTTCTATGGTACAAGTATTTTAGGAGGTGGGGTTGATTTCCATGCACCTGTTACAGAACAAGGTTGTGTTATTCTCACAACCTTCTGCCTTAATTTCCTACATTGTCTGATTACATTATTCTGAGCAGAGACATTTACTTTCATTATGTCTACCTTCACTATATGGTGATCAGAAGTTCCTTTAGAAGAAATTACTGAGTATGACCCTGGAACAAATTTGTATGGTGAGTTTGATGAACCCAAAATGTAATCCACCCTTGTACCATACTTGCATGTACCCTGCACATCTATGAAACAAATTCACATTACAAATTTTCACTTTGAACTAGTATACATAATCACAAGGAGTGAATATGTTTTTTTGACTAAAAAAAATATGATAATTTTTTCTATTGGCCTTCTAAAAAATTTATTGTAATTGTTTTTTTTATGTTGAAGGAAATGTCGTCTAGTAGATAAGTTATCTTACAAATATATTAGAAAAATGTTAACTATACAATTACATAAACAAATTTGAATTTTGCACGATGTGCCAGTTATAGATTATTTTAATTCGAGAAATAATTTAGTCTAATAAAATTAGCTAATGATTAAAATTGATTCATTTTAAAAAAATAAGTATTAAAATGAGAAGAAAATATGTTTGGGGAAAAAAACATTTTTGAGCCTAATGATAAGTAAAATTGGGTAAACAGAGAAGCAATTGAATATAAGATATATACTTTGGCCTTTGGCAATGATGACAATAGGTTCACATTCTCCAGCATAATCCTTTGCATCATCATAGTCTTTTGATTTCATAAAGTTCATCACTTCAGTCATTGGCCTTGGCTTTCCAAGTTTCTCATAATACTACAACAACAACAAAAAGAAAAAAAAACAAATTTTCTAAGAGATGAAAAAGAAACTAAATTTAATGTGAATATTTTTTAGAATATGAAGGAATAATTACTTTAACAATGTCTGTCCATCTCTCTGATGAGTAATCTGCTCTATACAGAGAATTCAAACCTCCTGCCAAGATGTGAGGAGGATCATTGGAACGAATTAATGCATTAACTTGCTTCATTCTCCAATTTTCATCTAAATGGTCAAGTTGAGTAGAGTGAAAATTTATTTCTCCTGCCCATGGTACATCAATCGTTGCCTTTATAACATTTCTACATCATAAACATTTGTCATTGCATTTTTCAATCACACCAAAAATAAAAATTTAAATCAAATACTTGTTTCAAATATACTTTCATCTCAAATTATTTATTACTTTTCTTAGTACTAAAATTATTTACGATCTAGATTCACTATAGTATAAAATCATGTAATTACAGACAGCAATTTATCTTCATTGTCAATTTTAGATCGATTTTTACTAAATCATCTTTAAAAAAAATTATCATTTAATTAAGATCAATCAATCAAAATTATTAATTGAATTACTCATATATTGTGTAGTATTGAAATCCTTTTATTAGAATCAGATAATCACGTTTGAAATTATTGTTTTGAGAAAATAATTCAACCCATATATTATTTTAATCTTTGCATTAGATAATTTTTTACCTCAACCAAATTACAAACAGCCTAAACTCATACATACTACTATAAGGAAATTATAGTAAAAGTTTATTTTACCTAAATCAATAGTGTAATTAATGATTTTTCTTAATATGAGACAGCATAGTATGAAATATAGAAGTTAATAAACAAAAACCAAACCTGAAATCATCATCATCAGCAATCTTTTGAACTTTCCACTTTTTAATAGGCCATTTAGATAAGATAGCATTTCCATATTCAGGAGCCCAACTCTCAGCAAAAACATATTTCATCCCTAAAGCAGCTGCCAAATCAGAAAGTGGCTTCATACTCTTCTCTTCCTCTGCCTTAACATCTTGCAGTGCCACCACATCAGCATCTATCTCCCTAAGCACTTCCAAAATGCTTCTGCTTCCACCACTCAATTTCTCACTACCCTCACATGAATAATTCATATTCATCATAAAAGGAAAACACACAGGTGATCTTGCTGGTACTTGATTCCTCCTTGAAACACTAACCATATTGCTACTATTTGCTAATGAAATTTCATTATCAGGTAGATTAATTGAAACCTTCAAATTTGATCTTGGTATAGAACCATGTAATGGTGATTGTTTTAGTATACTCTTTGGAAAATCACAACTTTCTGTTGTTGTGGAATAATTTTTCTTCTTTTTGCTAGACACAACAATATCATCAAATTCTGAAATTGCTGGTGCTAGTGAAAACATAGCTACATTGAATGTTGCAATTCTAATAGGCTTTCTTGTGTCACACTCAACTAAGTTGCTTTTTGTTTTGCTTTTGTTGTTACAATTCAATTTTCTAAACCTTTTGATAACAACTTTAGATCTAGGACGTTTCCATAGTAGAAATAGTATTCTTGAATAAAGGTGCCTAAGTTTTCTTCTAATTACATTCATCATCTTGGAAGAGAAAGAGAAATTAAACCAAGTGGTTATAGTGAAATAATAAGGAAAATAATTAATCACTAAGTGTTTATGATTGCATGAGAAGTTAATGTTTTCTTTTAGTACCATAAATGAATGTGTGGTAGATCTTATACATAGTTGAAATGCGTCAATATATTGAATTAAAATAAAATAGAGACAAAATTAGGTTCTAACTACTCCACGAAGGAAGATAGATAGAGTCAAAAGAGTTGACAATGGTGACATGTTGTTGAGCTTCTTTTGTGACACAAGGAGAAAAAACATCAACTACCACCAATTAAAGTTGACATCAAATGTCCTTTTATATAATAATAACAAATCTCAATGATTGAATAGATAAATTTTCCTAAATTTTTTTAAGTTTTAAGTCTAATGATTACTTAAAGTTTGTGAATCAATAAAATATATTAATTGAAATTACAAAGTATCGGTAAAAATAATCTCTATATAAATTTCTATTGTTAGAAATTATGTTGTAGCATGTTAATTAAATATGTTATTCATCTACGTTGATGTCACTTCAATATCATCATAACATAGTCTATAAGATTTAGGTTTTTCATTAACTAATATGTCATTAATTAGTCCATGAACAATTACAATTAATGACAACTTTGACTTTGAAATGATTGAATTTCATAGATAAATTTGTCTCTAGTAAGATGACGTTGATGTGTAATCTGTTGAAACAAATCACATATTCAACTAACGTGTCAAATCATAATTATCTAACGGAAAAGTTAAAAAAAAAATGATTATTTTGACTAACATTTTACAATTCCTCTAATATATTTGTCAACTGAATAAATTCAGAAGATTAATAGTATTAAGATGGATACAAAACTTTACATATATAAATTAATACTCGTTACATTATGAGTCATAATGTGAGGTTTCCATCCCGTGATTTGCAGTCATGTTTGACTTTGTGAGAGATCAAAGTTTAGCTTTCTCGGATGTATCATAGAAAGTTACATTAATTGAATAGTTTAGTTGCAATTATTGTTATTCATCACACCGATACCGAAAAAGAAGTTTATACATTCTTCTTTGCTGTGAACTACTGTTAATTATTACATCAAAATTAATAAAGATTATGATGGATCAAAGTTTTTTAAATAACATAAACTTTGCATATAGTCTCTAAGTTATGATAAATATGTACATGCATAATTGTGAAGCAGAGAGTCGTTTTCACAGAAGAAGAAGTCAATAGCGTAGGTAGAGAAAGTGATAAGGGGCAGTTAGACAAGATCTAATCTAACAACACACCAAAATCATCATTACTTAATTATTTCAAACTTTAATTAATAGGTAAACTTTATAATACACCTTTGAGTTATAATTAAGACGGGTTATATAAAAGGGTGTGATTTGAATCAGAATTAGGAAGACTTGCATTACACCAAAATGTTTGTGGTGTATTTGGAAGACTTGCAATCATGTTTAATCAGAAGGAAGTTATAAAACTTAATTAGTGGTATTAGTTTAAATTTAAGGTTAAATGTTTTGATCATGACATTTATCAGTGGAACTCTCAGCCCTTGGTGTGCCTAGGGGGCTGTTTTTTACTATTGGCTTCGAGGGTGTGGTGGTGTTTTTTTTGTCTCCATCTAAATTGTGTGTATTTTTCTTTATTATTTGTATGCATATCTTATGTTTTTGTCTTTTTAATATATTTTATTTTTGGCTTGTTTCAAAAAAATTGTAAATGTAATAACTTGTTTTATATGTGGGCTGGGATATTGCCAGCGGATTGAAACAATATACTACATGTGGGTTTGAGTATTGAATTGCTTAATACAGTGAAATATATGTATACAGTATACTTACCCTGTACTCATTGCTATTTATTGTATTTGTAGTTTTTTTTTCTCTCATTATTTCATTAGATAAATTAACGATTCTCTTATATTTTAATATAATATTATTTTTGTATTAGAATTAATTTGTAATTATAAGTAAACATAATTTTTAAATTTTTTTATTTTTATTGTAATTTTATATTATAAATTGAACGATTTAACTCTCATAATTTAATGATATAAAAATGTGGTTTTTTTAATTAGTGTACTTATATTTTTTTTAAACATTGTATCAAGTTTGTCGCTGTAACTTTCAGTTTGTTTGTTGCTAATTTATGGGATTTCTAGTTGGTCAATATTTATATTTGATATTGAAAACTCTTTGCCAAATATATGAAATTGCTTAACTACTACATCGATAACTAGAAAGTGTCTCTACTTATTAATTTGGCAACGCAACATAGTGATAACACTTACACAACAAATGGATTTTAAAAACTTAGTTTATAATTTCGGATAAATGTAAATTTAAACATGAATAATTCAATTAGATAAAAACGATCAGCAACTTCGAATTACGTACTTTTTTATCATGTAATTGTCGAATTACTGTTTTAATAATATAACATATTTAATTACGTTAAATTAACCAATTAGACTAAGACAAATTATTTGGTTCAAAATTCTTTTTTATAACAACGATCTTAATTTCTTAGATGATCAGATTTGTTGCTCAAATTATATATGAGCTTTAATTTATTAAACACATGTTAATATTTTATATTCCTTTAACAATATAGACATACATTTTGGTTCAAGTTATTACAACTTACTTTCTAATAACGAATTATTTTTATGGAGGTCAATCACATAAAAACAGTCAGAACAAAAATATATGTATAATCAAATATGTTGTATTTGTATAAATAGCATACGAAAATCATAATTACATGGATTCAAGAAGGTTCATCTAATTGGTTCATCTAATTCATAATCAATAAGTAAATTACTCATATTATTTTTATAGATTCGGGAGCTTTTAGAATAAGAGTTTTGATATTTTAATTGATTTTGCAATTACCCGTCAATGTATAACTAAAACAGGTGTGTAATGATTTGTAGACTAGTGACTTCCATACCCATACATACCCCACATTTCAACATGTAGAGCTTCACAAACCCCAATTTTCCATATATAAGTGATCTTATACTTTTCAATGTTGTCACGAAAAAGGCCTCCAGATCTAGAAAGATTGATAGAGTTTTTGTGTGGATCGTTGGATTGCTCGGACCACGAAATCCATTATCAAAGATATTTTTGTTTCTCCACATCCATAATTACTAGAAGCTACCGTAAAAATCATTTGTGACCCGTTAATATATGATATGATATCCTTCTGATATGCTAGGGGTTGTCAAAGATCCAATCCCTCTAAGTCAAATTTGTGTTGAATGAATGTAATCCCTCAAAATAGGACCGACGGTTTTTCATTATTCCCACAACCACTAACTACAATGATAGTTTGTTAGGAAGAATTAGAAGGAGAAAGGATACAAAATGAATGCATTCATTTATTTAATTTGATTTAATAATTATTAATGATTCTATTTGAGACTTATCCTGTCTTATCGGGTGCAATAAGAGAACCGATAATATATATGAGATTGGATGGCAAGTGGCGATGATTATTTTTTTTTAAATACCTATGTATAGTCTGTGAGATTGACAGTTGCGGTTTCCACTCCAACAATGGCACGAAGGGTGCAAGTTCTTGAATCAGGAGTTGAGTATACAACACTTTTGGTCTTCACCGTTGGGACTTTTTGATACATCAGTTATATATCGATATGTTGCTGCTGCTTACTGTACTCCCCATTTCCCTCTCTTTCTAAATGGCGTTGTGAGTGACTTTGTGTATTGAATAGATTCTATATATTAGCTTAGAGTGGAAGCTAGCTAGCAGTAAGTATTAATAATCATTGTATATATCTCAACATCAGACATAAGGATTAATGTATATTTTGGATTCTTATAATTTGCATTGGAATGTTGGATCGATCTGAGATGGCAATTAGGACTCAAGCCCACCCGTATAAAAATATCCGTCATGTGTAGGGTAAAAACCCACACTAGTACTATATATTGCTACTTGTTCATATCATTTTATTTATATTTTATTTGAAAGAACAATTCACTTTCGTTATTTAAACTGGTGATCTTCACATCACACATCATTTTTTAGCACACTGATAAAGATCATCTTCATTTTTCAAAAAAATAAAATAGATATAAACTATTATAGTTTTTGAATATACCACTACACCATTTTTCAGTTTAGACAACAACAAAAAAATGTGGCGAAAAACAAAAGAAATGTGGCCTAAACATAAGGCAACAGTTTGACAACAGTTTAAGAAGTGTGGTCTAGGTGGCCGTTGCCTATTCTAATAGACCACAGTTTTTTACTTTTGCCCACGAATAAAAAAAACTGTTGCTATAAACCTGCAATGAGACCACGGTTTTTTTGTTGGCTTTAGCCAATGGTTTTCAAGATTTGTTTTAAACTACAGTTATGTAAATGTTGCCTATTCAGTAGGCCATGATTGCACTACGTATTTCTATTTTAGGCAACTAATTTAAACTGTTCTCTAAAGGTTTAGGCAACATTTTCTAGTCTAAGACAATACATAAACCTTGCTTATACCATTATTCTACAAGTATTAACCAATCAGTTTTTTATATTGCCTTTTGTACATTTAGGCAACAATTTTTTAAATACAATTGTATTGATAATTAATTATTATTGCTTAAAATAAGTAAACATTCATTAAAAAAAAATTATATAACATTGAATGAAATAAACAAGAGTTTACATTATCAAGCTATATCTAAAGTATACATTAACAAAGGAAAACAACAATGTCTAACTAAAATTTTGTAACATTGGTATGCATCCATAAAAAAACCAGTACATGAATACATCAATTGTTATGTCATCATTTTAAATACAATCAAGTCTTCCATGCATTCCACTAGCTTCAATCTTCTTGAGGATGACATGAGTCTGCTTGATCTTTCACATGATCATCAATTTTCATAGGCAATAAGGATATTCACTCTCCATGGTTTACCAAAATATAGTAGTCATGTAGAAACCCCAAACCTATGAAGTATTCACCAACCATTGTGCTTCTTTTTCAATAATATTTTTGACACCTTTCCTATACTCTGAACTGAGTTTATAAGCCAACTATTTGTTCATTGCTTTAAAATACAAAATCAAAGCAGTCACAAAATAAATAGTTAGATTACTCATATAGATGCAGAAAAAGTAAAATAGAACTTACTAGAACTAACTCAAGATCAAAAGGTGGTCTCCTGCAAATTTGTGTCACTAAAAAGGAGTCCAACTGGTCCAAAGTAGTTTCACCTATTCCATTTAATGAAGAAAAATTTAAAGATACAAAGAAAAAATATATTTAATCATCTAGAAGCTAGTATGTCAGAATCAATTGGCTTAGGCAGGCTTGGTATGCCAGATCTCAAAATTTAAATCAACATCTACTGTGAAATTTAAAATACCTTGAACAGATTCAACATAGCAAAAGATGTTTAGTTTCATGTATTATCCCAACAAATTCGAGAAAAATGACTTAATGGAATTTGGCAATATTTGATCTCAAAACTTGAACATGTCTTTCCAATAATTGTAGGGTATGTTATGGATCCAGCTGTTTCTGAACCAATCGCGAATGGAACCATACATGTCATAATAAGCAAAATCACACAATTGAATACACGCATATCTCATATATAAAGGAAACAAACAAAATCTAAGGCATATTTGACAAGAAAATCATAAAATAAACCATATAATAATGGAAATGACCTCTAGATATGATACATTATATGCAAGCATTGATCAGGGAAAGAAATAAACAAATAAAAGACAGAAACAAAAGTGCAAGCTTTAACGCAGGATAATTGAAAAGTACCCGCTGAGGTGTCTGCTGCAGATCCAGCATAGGAACCCGTAGGAAATTCCTCAATATTCCATGGATTCCTTGTTCTGCCACCAAACTAGATATCATCATAAGCCAATGATCCAGAAACAAGCTTTGCAACGAGAATAGTCCCTGCAGATTTCAACCTGTTTAACAACAACATCAAATATATAGAAACAATATTTAGACACAAACATAATTTATGACAGTAGATTTTCATTTGTTAGGAGTCTCACCTTTTATAGATCCAAGCTTCCATGTCAATTACTTGATGTTTAAATGACTTTGATCCCCATGTTGTTTTGTATTTGGGCACCAGTATTATGTCCTAAATCCATAAGGAATTCCATGAAGAGGCCCTTCAATAAAAACCAAGATTTAATTGAAAACTAAAGTTATTTCCTATCCACAACAAAATAGAAAGAGTTTTCAAGAAATGAAATTGTTATTTCAGATCCATGACAAACAATCTAGACTATAGTTACATTCAAATTTACACAATGATGATAAAATTTAACTTAACAAAATAGAAATCTCATGTCTAACACATTCTCACTGAATAATAAAAACTTAAAAGAGCACCAAATCCTAACAACAATCTAAAATCAGTAAATAAAATTATAATAATTGGATAATATTCTCACTGTTTTTCAACCACAACTAGCCAAATAGGAAAAATCAAATATCTATGTAAATGACCTAGAATCAAAATCACTAACAGATAAACTAGACGTACAAGGAAAAATATAGACTTTTATAATTGAAAAAGTTGAGAAAGGAAAAAACTAGTTTGGGAGAAATACCAAGTTTGATTCAAAATTGTTGGCTTCTTCTTCTGTTCAACAAAGGGAACGACAAGAGAACATCGACTTATGGTTTAGATTAAAACAACAACAAATGGAAGAAGACGAAGGAAAAAAAAATGAAACATGCAACACTTCATCACATAGAGAAGCAGAAAATGAAACGATTGTCAAAACTATCGGCGGAAGAGGAAGAGATAGGAACGACAACCTCAACAATAATGCTTCTCCGCGGTGCCATGGTTGAAGAAGGTTGTTTAGATTAGGGTTCAAATGTGTTTGCAGAGAGAATGCGATTGAAAAAAGATTGAGAAGGGTTTTGGTTTAGGAACTAAGGGTTTTGGCGTGGACACTAAGGGTTTTGGTTTAGGAAGTAAGGGTTATGGTTTAGGAATTAAGTTTAGGCAAATAATTAAGGGTTTTGGTTTAGCTAACACTTTTTTCTATTTTATCCCACAGTTATGTATTGTGGTTTAAATATAGTTTAGGCAACAATTTTTATATTAAGGCTACATTTATAATATATTGTTTTAAAATCTTTTCTGACAATGATTTAAAAGTGTTGTCTAAACCGACCACATTTTTTAATCCGTACTTGAAAAACGAATATGCAACGGTTTTATGTTAACAAGCAAGAAAGTGTATTTTATATGTATGTGATAAACAACACTTAAAAAAATGTTGTCTATTCTCGTTTCTAGCCACATTTTTTTAGCCGTTGCCATGATAAGCGTGGTCAAAAGTTAAAAATGTTGTAGTGTACAAGTGATATAAAAGTACACATTTCCAAAATATAATATGACACTATAATTAGACATTTATACACCAAAGTTATAGTAATAGAGATGTTTATTTAATATTTGTTGAAGAGTTCGTTAATTAAAAAAAAAACAATTTTAAATTGATAAATAACCCATATAAGAGATGTTCACTATATTTAATAGAGAACAAATGCTACATAAACAAAATCCAATAGTGAAAGGCGTCAAGTATTAGTCAAGAGACATCATATAATTACTTCAATGAAAATACTCTTAGATCATCTCTCCAACTTATGTGTGGCAAATCTTATCTCACTACAGGAGCAAGCTGGTGTTTTGGTTAGTGAGATTAAGTTTAACTCTAGACCGGTGTATTTTTACTCTAATTAATAATATAAGATTTTTTTACAAGTAAAGGGTATTTCGACTCATTATACAAACTCAAGAGTTTTAAGGACCGAAAATATTTCAAACAAACCAATCAGAATAATATAAAGATAGACCTCTTCGATTCTTCATATAATAATGCTAGATTTAAAATTTCAAAATAGATCTCATATAAGTTATTGATGTGTGAAGTTAATTAATGTAACAAATTACCTTATTAATTGCATTTTGGCTAACATTGGAACGAACTAGACAGGGAGCACTTTATACATTTCATAACATAATTTTATATATGTTTTAACTTTTAGAAACGAATTACTTGTCGTACTAAAGTTTGACTATATATGATCCAAGTGAAGTTATATACGTAAATGTATGACATGCGGTGTTTGTGACATGATTTCACGTGGAGAATAGTTAGCAATTAAACCTTTTCATCTAAAAGGATCAGTTTATTTCACGAGGGAGTTACCGCTTACAAAAATCTTAATCACTTCATTTTTTTCCGTACTCAACTCTTATATTTTTTATTAATTTTTTTACCAAATTGATAAATCATCAATCTTATATTGGGTAATAATGTTCAATGTATAAGAAGTTAGCGTATTGGAATATGCGTACTATACTGTATTAACTATGATGAGAATTTGAGCACCCAAACAATAAATTTTTCATTTAATGGACAAAAGATAATTTAATATTATCAAAAAATGGACAACCCGGGATGTGATTATGTAAGAGGGAGACAAACCATGGTCCACAACATAATGTATCATAAACTTAAAAAATAAAGAAATTGAATGGGTGGATTTCAATACTCATAATGTATTCTAAAGAGTTTTTACTGTATATTTACAAATTGAATGTTTTAATAATTTATTTTCTAAATTAACAATCATTTTTTATAAATCAAATAGTTATTTATTAGCTTTTATATTTAAAAATATCATTTTATTATTTATAAACATTATTCTAACTTTTTATATTTTATCATAAAAATATTTAATATTTAGTATTGTGAGTAATACAAATTTTAAAAAAAATTATTTTCCTGATATTTTTTATAAATGAAAAAAATCATATCATTTAAAGATTAAGTATTCCAATATATGCTGAATTAATTTGTAAATTAAAATTTCTCTTTGTTTTAAGTGAGAAAGACAAGAAGATTTCCTACGTACACAAATAAAGTTTGCCCGGACGTACATGTCATTTCAGAGTTTTTAAACATAATTCAAATAATTATGGTCCTTTGGACAAAGACAACACCAAATTTTCTCATACAAAAGCAACTAGAATATAGATGTAACTTGATTCTAGAAATACAATACAACAAGGAATTGAGGAAAAGCTTGGATGATTGATAAACCTTGAATTTAGTCTTCAAACTATAAGTTTCTCTTATTTGATACCTAAACTATAAAAATAGTTTTTAAACTATTATAAATCCCTAAAGTTAGTCTCTTAATTACTTGCTTTTAAAATAGAGAAAAAAATTATAATTATAAATTATTTTGATGAACTAATTAGTATATTTATTACATTTTTATAGTTTAAGGAGCAAATAAGAGACTAAATAAAAAAAAATTATTGGATGAACATATGCAACAACAAAAAGTTTGAGATTTAGGTGACTATATGGATGACAATAGGTAGGGTTTTGGTAGAGTATTGTACTTATATGCGCAGTTTAACAACTTTAAACTTTAATATACGTATCTTTACTCTTTAGATACTTAAGTGTTCGTACACATACTCATTACTCACGCTTTAATTAAATAGATCGATAAATAAATAATAATTTAAAAATTATTCAAATATCTTAAGTTCAATCATAAAGTATTATAAAGCAAAGTATTTTTTAGTTCACTATTTCAAATGAACACTCGTTAAAATACAAGTTTAAATATTTATAATAATACTTTATGAAGATACAAATACTACTATAATATTATTCGAGATATGAAGAAACAATTAATAAAAAATTATAATTTACAAGTATAATTATAAAGTCAATGATAATAAGACACAACTTTTAATTATAAAGTCACAATTATCTATTTATTTATCATAATCAAATTCTTAAAAAGTTTGCAAACGTTTATCTTTCGATTATAAATATTATAGTGATCTAATAATATTAATAAATGTTAAAACATAAAAGAAACAAACAATTAAGCTAAACACTAATATAATAAACAAATAAATAATATATTTATATAAGTGTATTTACGGAACGGATACTATATAATACATGTTTAAATATTCAAGTAATTATTCATCTCTTGTTCTTATTCATTATGCGAATTTTTTATCCTATGAATTTGTATCTCAAATATCCACTAAATTTGAATATAATTGTCATCCCTACACGAAGTCTATAAAATTAGGAGTTTCATCTAAACGAATTTGGATCGATGCTGTCAACTCCCCTTGCATTTTCCATCTTGATTGAACCTTATAAAAAGTCAAATTTTTATTTTTGCATGTTCCATCTTGATTGAACCTTATAAACAATCAAATTTTTATTTTTATTTTATAATTTAATATATTAAACTTAAATCTAAATCATCCAATCAATATCGAAGAATTACGGATATCGACCGCATGAATGTAAGGGGATGCCAAATGCAACAAACCTATATCCCTTACAGACATATACGTACGTTAAACAAAATATTGAATAAGTGCAAAGGAAAATAAAATATTGTCTCAGTCTCTAATTATATAAGTCAAATAATTTTATAATATGATTTATAAAGAGAAAGTGTATAATAATAAGCTGATC
The DNA here is from genome assembly GCA_037974835.1 of Cicer judaicum. NCBI lineage: Eukaryota > Viridiplantae > Streptophyta > Magnoliopsida > Fabales > Fabaceae > Cicer > Cicer judaicum. The sequence goes on along the minus strand of JBBPBS010001075.1, from coordinate 10,373,914 downwards.
ATTATATATCTTGCTCCTAAACAGCTATAAAAAAGACAAGTGCAGCTTTATGAGAAAAAATAATTTTAAATAAAACCAAAACATCAGAAGAAAAAAGAAAGAAGCTGTAACGGAAGAATCAACCTTTGCATTGAAAAGAACTCAATGTATCTGAATTCCAGATCCAAGATCTGAATGGCATTATTCTATGCAAGTGAGAGTCCAGGGGACATTATTCAAAAACACTCATTTCACTCGAAACAAAAAAAAAAAAATTATGTACGCGCATAACGCACGGATATACGCTCCTGGATAGGGCTCCTGCAAGAAGGACAATCTTGCATACCCTGCTTCTCATGGAGCTCATTGCATTTTGTGCAAACAACCTGATGAGCACACGGGAGGAATACGACCGACATCTCCTCTGAAAGGCACATCACGCACTCCCTTTCCCGTTTCACGCCCCCTCCTTTCATAGAGAAGTTGTTTAACTTTTGAACCAGTTCTGAAATAGAAGTGGTCTGTGGTTCTTCAAAAGACGAACCATTTTTCTTGTCCGCACAGCTGCTGGCAAAGCTTCCGTCGATTCCTCTTTTTAGCGCAGCGATTTTCGAAGAGTCAGACTTCTGTCTTATTTGTGCAATTTCTTTTTCGAGTTTCTGGATGTCATCTCTGTATCTTCGCAGCTCCTCCTCCGCTTCCAATTTGATCATTGCCTCCTTGGTTTTCGCTGACTCCTCGATTTGTTCTCTTTCTTTTCTTATTGAACCGGCCTGCATTAGAAGTTCATCTTTTGTCTTTGCTGCCTGCTTCCATCTAGCCTGTGATATTTTTCCTTTACAATGAGAACAGACAGACCCAGTAACACAACTCATTAAGCACTCACACATTGAATGTGTTTGCATCTGTGGAATCTCACAGAGTGATGCATGTGTGTACCAAATTGTACTCATTTCATTTGACACTTGAGTAAAACAATCTTCACACTTTTGGTGATTCACACTGAAAGACAAGTCTTGCAGCCACCAAATAGATTAAAGAAAAAAAGTCAAATGAAAAGATGACATTACATTGTTAGCTAATATAGTGATAAGGGTAATCATTTTGATTCATTTAACATCATGGCACTACTCACTCATTCAACATGGAAATGATGTTAATTGCTAAGCCATGCATAGAAATGAATGAATCATAAATACATGTCTGTATGTGTGTGTCTGTGTCAATCCAAATTTATTTCATTAGTTTAAGAGCATAAAATGAGTGGGGAAGTTTTGAAATTTTCAGATAACTACTACTCCCTTACTATCACTTCTTTCTAGGGATAAGGTCTGTATATTGAAGCGCCATGAGAAAACAAAAGCTAGTAATATATGTCAGTATCAATACCTGGTGAAGATAAAACGCATGGCAAAGCAATAGGAATAAACAGGATATAGTATATTGAAGTGACATGAGAACAAGTAACATTTTCAGGATATATGTTTGTATTAATATTAATATATCTAATGAAGATGAGGCGTGTGGCAAAGCAGTTGGAATAAACATGATATAATATACCTCATGTTTCTCCAGTTGCATTTCGGCTTGCTTATTTTCCTTCTGTATCTGTGCCAATTTGTTTTTCTCAGTCATTAGCTCTTCCTGTAACAAGGTTTTCTGCTTCTCCCATGATTGAAACTTCATTTGTGTCTTTTTTTCCCTCCTAGAGACCTCTTGAAAGCCTGTTGCTGACTCTGCCGCACGTAACTTAGCAGCCTCCATCTCTTTCCTCAACGCAGCATTCTCCATTTCAAGCTTCCGTACGGCAGTGTTAGCTCGTTCCACCTGACCGCCTGCTTTACCCAAGGCGTTTTCCATCTCAGAAAGCTTTTTCATCGTGTTTTCTTCAAGACATTGTTTCTCCTTTTTAAGTCGGTCAACTTCTTCTTTCTCTTGCCTTAGTGTCTTAAGCTCAGCCTTGTCCTTACTCAACCGACGAGCAGCCTGCATCACCTTTTGATTTGCCCACTCTGTCCATTCTTGAAGCTGATTTTGCAGCTCCCGAACCCTCGGAACCATCTTCAAAATCAGCTCATCCTTTTTATCTTGCGGCATCCATGGTCCCACGGACTTGACAATTGGTACCCCCACACAACTACTACTAGGTACCTTGTTACTGCAGCAGATAGGTGTTGTAGTTGAACTGCTTTTTGAAGACAATGAAAGAGACAGGTCAGTATCTGTAGCTGATAATGCATCCGGGCTACCGACTGCAGGTATAACATTTGCTTCAGGTTCTGAAGATGAAGGAACGGCTAACGGAGAAATAGTACTGATAGAATCCAGATTTTTTGAAGTAAGGGTAGATGGTCCATCATTAGATGAGAAATCAGCGTTGAGATTGTCTTGAGTGACATCGATTCCCATTGCCTTGCTTATGTTTAAGGATGCACTCTTTAAGTTTATGGTAGTAGATTCTGATACAGATTTGAGTTTTTTATCCAAGATTAAACCACTCAAGCCACTCAGCTTTCCTCCTCTTGAAGACCCTTTAGACCCATACGTCCGATAACTTTTTTCCACATGGATCGACTTCTGACGAAAAATGTAGTCCCTCTTAGTGCTGCTGGAATGAACCTTTCTAACACTCCCGGTCTTTTCTTGTAGCAGGGGAGATTGAGATGTTCCGGAAGCACCAGATGACTTGTCAACAGAATGACATCCCAAATTAGCACTTCCTTGTTTCTCCGAGAGTCCACCAAGAATTTGAGAATTTTCCACCACAAGGGATTTCTCAGATTGAAAACCCGAGGGAATTGAATTACAAGGACTTGGAAGACTCAATTCAGGACCTTTTGTTTCCAATTTTGATTGGGATTCAGACTGGACAGAAGAACAGCCATCGCCGATGCCATCATTGCATAAACTACTTAAAGGGTCACCGTCCATTGCACAAGCATGTGACACATTCATGTCACAAATCAACAGACACCACATTGCATCCCCAATACTGAAAAATGGCCTAACCTCTCGAAGAACACAAACCAATTCGGCCAAGATATACTTCTCAAGCTGAGATAAATCATCAAAATAGTGATCTCGCGAAGGATCAAGCTCTTGGCCGTTTCTTAGAAATGCCAAAGTGTTGTCAACTATATTTGACACAGTGTCTTTGCATCCATAACAGATGCCAGGCCTTAACATAGCCTTCGTAGCAACATCTTCAGTGTAGCCACAAGCAACGATTTTCTTTATTGCACTCTTGAAAATGGTGTGCAAATTGCTCAGGACAAGTTCTTCCAACTGAACTTCAGTGAGATCACTCCAATCAGCGTCATGAGATTCAAACGTCTCTAGTTCTACCTTAGGTTGGCTCGGCCTAACTTCGGATGAAACTGCAGGGCTAGATAATCCAAGGTCAAGCTTCAAGCCATCAGAACAATCTTGGCTAACACTGCACAAGTCAGAAGCTGTGACTTGTCCAAAACTTGGGGTCATTTCAATTTTTTCAGCCGAGAATTCATAGCTTAGACTCTCATGTTGAGGTGAAGGTGCAATCTTGTTTGGCTCCCCTAAAGGTGGATCAGCCCTGAATTTTCTCTTATTCCTACTTCCTTTTTCTTGAACAGAAACTGAAGAAGACATTTGACTGTTACCACTGGCAACCAGTGATGCCATTAAACTGAAAAACAAAAATAAATCAATAAATAAAATTATTAATTATATATATAAATACACTCGTGGTGATTCATGAATTTATCCAACATCAATTCACAAGCATCCAAAGTTTATTAATTCCAAAAACAAGCACTATTAAAACCTAATGAGAAAATTAAAATTGACAAGGTAAATTCACAGCAAGTTTTATAGCATTGTCAATCAGCAAAAAGCAAGAAAAAAATTAGAGTAAGAACTAACACTTGATTATAATATAATGCATCATATATGAATTTAATAAGTGAAACTTTATTACCTCTAAATCTCAGAATTACAATCTACGATGAATAAAGTCCTGAAATTCAGATTAAAAAAACAAAAACAAAAAAACAATGAAAAACAAATATTAATAACACTGCCCAAAAACATGCACCAGTAATCTCAATGAAAAGAGTAAACCCAGTTGAAAAAAATTAAAAATTGAAACTACCCAAATGAATTCAACGAAATAACAAAACTCCAAAGTCGTCGATAGATCAGAAATTCGATCTAAAAAATCAATTGTTAATATTGTTTCAATACGAAGAAGATCCCCAATACACGTGAAGGAAAATTCAAGAGTTATAATCAGTATTAGAAAATCGATCGATACGTACCCGATTGAAGAAAAATTACGAACAATCAAAGGTAGGATCGATCTTAGAACATCGGAGAATCAGAAAGAAAATCAATAGAATTTTTTAGGTTTTTTTTTTTGTTGTTGTTCTTTTTTTTTTCTTTCTCCTCTTTTTATTTTATTTTTTGTGCTGAGGCTGTGTTAAGCTTGGGGAGGCTTTAATAGCCCACGTCCCTTCCCCACTATAGTAACTAGGTTAGCATCATGGTTATAATAAAAGATATATTAAGACAAATTTAAGTTTTTTTAAAAACAAATTCAATATAATAATATTTATTTAATATATTTGTCTAACAATAATAGTAATTTAGTCCTTAAAAGAGTTATTTTGTAAAAATATTCTATTTATATTTTGAAGAAGTATTGTTTGTCGAAGGTAACATTATATGAAATACAAATAAACATTAAAAGTGAACTCGTTTTTTAGCAAGATTCTAATCGGGAGTATGCTACCAATAACTAATTATTTTGTTAGTTCGGAAATCTCTTGGCAAGGATCGTGTAATATATATATATATATATATGAAATTTCATTAATGTCTCTTAATATATAAAAAAAATATTTTGTTATTAATAATATTGATTTAATCAATACAAAATAATATTAATTTAATTATTTGATAAAAAAAAAAAGTGTTATTTTTATTTCACACATGTATCGTGAATAGAAGGTAATATTATTCAATTAGTTTCGGTCTTCGTTGAAAAGAATTTTATTTTATGATATATAAATAAAATTTCATTAATGTCTATTAAATATTAAGAAAAATATTTCAAATTATTGATATTAATAATATTAGTTTGTTCGAAAGTAAAAATCTAATTAATTTGATGATTTTTGTCTTTTTTTTTATCTTAAATAATATTGTTCAAAATACAATAAACATTAAAAATAACACATTAATTAATGTAATTCTAAATGCAATTGGTTACATTACCAAAAATTAGTCTTTTCGGTAACTTAAATGTTGGTTGGTAAGAATTTTATGATATATAAATAAAATAGTTTTCACTAGTCAAAAGAATATATTTTTTTAGTTCTTTTATTTTTCTAAACTTGAATGTGAATTTTGTTTTTTATTTTATAATATTTTCTTTTTAATTATGGCAAAGAAAAAAAATTATTCTTTTTTTACTTTTTTAACAATTTCTGTTTGGCTTTTGATTCAGCAAATCAGGAGTTTTTGAGTTTTTTTAATTTATTTTTTTTCATAAAATCTCTAAGGAATGAAAAAATATTTTTTTTTTATCAGGAGGAATCGAAAATTTATAGCTGTGGAATAGCTTCCTATACATTTGGGACCATTCTTAAAAATTTAAACGTTTGAGAGTATGATATTAATATTGATGGTCCAATATTTCATCTTTTTTATATTCCTTATCACCACATGCTTTATTTGTGTGATAAATAGAAAATAATAATTAATTTGTGATATATATTGATTTAGAGCATGACCTAATTGGATCAATTGGATCTATTGAGTTGAGTATATAATTTCATTGAATCAATTGGATCTATTGAGTTGAGTATATAATTTCTATAGTTTTGATGATTCAAATCGATTATAATTAAGACTAACATTCAATTTAACCATACTGATTTAGCGATTTAATTTTATAAATTTAAATACTTTTCAAAAATTGAATTCAAATTCTTTACCTAAAATAAAGTTATGTATTAACTTCAACCAAAATCATTATTTAACCAATCAAAATATCACATGATTTATTATTTTTCTAATTAACCTGTAAAATTATTTTTATATATGTCATATCCATAAACACAATAGTTTGGACAAAAATATAAACATAAGCTTTTGCTATATATTGATCTTATATATTATTAGTGTGCATACGGCACATCACTTGATAAGAATAATATAATTTAC
>JBBPBS010001075.1:10351832-10365431 GCA_037974835.1 Cicer judaicum | reverse complement strand
CTATTCAATACTAGTTATTTTTCTTTCTTTTTTATTTTTATTTTTTTTATCTCAATTTTTAAGTTAGAATTATCTCATCATGATGATGACAATAAAAAAAATTAAATAACAGCCGTAGTCCCTTAACTTAATTTTAGTTAACGTTTTAGTCATTTATCTTTTTTTTTCTTAGTTGGTTCTTTATTTTAATTTTAAGTGACAAATTTGATCTTTTGTCTTTTAAAATGTCAACAATGTTATACATTATTTTTTTAAAAAAAATTCATCAATAACTCATACAATTCATTATCATTTTCAGTATAATACAAATTTCATCAAATGCATAACTCAAATATTTAAATAAAATTCGTATTTTCATCTTCAAGTACATCAAATAAAGAATGAAAATACAAGTTTATTGAATTTCTTAATTTTTCTTTTCTTAATTTTTCTTTCCTAAGTAATTTCTTTTTTCTTTGAGCATTGAGATCATGAATGAGAGGCATAAGTTTTTAACATCAAAATATTCACTCCTCGATTGAAGGTAATTTTATTTTTAACGTCTGTTTTCCAATTCATGTTTCTTTCTTTTCTATTATTATTTTTATATAAAAAGTTAAAATTATAAAATACAATTAAGTTAAAAACTAATAACTATCACCAATAAATTTTTAAAATAATTATCTCTACTCCTAATAAAGTAAAATACTTGGATGTTACAATTTATTTATGGCAATAGCCAATGTCAATAAATTAGGACTATATTGTTAATATTGATAATATTTTTTAAAACATTTTAATTAAAGAAACAATATCCCACATGAAGAATTGTAGTTGCTTTTATGCAGAGTGAACCATAGCCCTTGTAGTTTGGGATACCGTACATGGGTCTAAAATTTTGAGGGTCTCGGAATATTTGTTAGATATTGTTTAAATGTTTTGCAATGATCGAACGGTAGAATACAATATTTTCATGCACACAATACAATACTGATATAAATTCCCAAAAAATATGATTTAATTTTTAAGATTAAAATATAATCTTAAATTGTTTAAGATAACTACGTTATTATGACATAATAATATTATAAATAATTAGATATTTGACGAATAAAAGTATAAATATTGAAGTTAGTATTTGTATTAATATATTATTTTCATACATAAATTATTTAATTTTTTAAAATAAATCCTAATTTTTGTAATTTAATCTTACATTTGTGAATAGTTTGAAATTTAGTAGAGATATAATTATAAATAGTTGACTTAATTATTCAAATGCTTGTAAACACAATTTATTTATAAAAAAACAAATAAAATAATTTCAACAATTAAATTACAAAAAAAAAATGAATTGAAAGAGTTATATCTAAAAAATTCAAATTAAAATGATAATTTGAAAATATTTTAATATTAGTATAAATTAATTTTACACTAATATTTAATAAAATATATTATTTTGTAACATAATTCTATTTTTATAATAATATTTTAAAATTGATAATAAGGTATACAAAATCGTTTTCTCTCATTCAACTTAACGCACCTAACTCAAGTATTTACATTTACAAACTTACACACATTGATAATTGAATTACTATTTTTGTTTTCTTTCTGAATACTTATTTTTGAACTGTCTTTTTGAATACATGACCATGGAATTAAACTCTTAAAATAATTGAGGAATAAAATAACTAAGCTAATTGGAATGATGCGTTTTAATATTAAAACATTGAATTTGTTTGTATTTTTAAGCACGTACATATTAAATAATTTTGCAAAGGCTTATCGATCATTTTTCGGACTCGTTAAAATGGAGCAACAACCGCTTAACACGAGCGAAGGGAAACCGTCGGCGACACCGCAACAACTTCACATGAGCGACGGGAAACCGTTGGCGGCACCGCGGCCACTTCACAGTAGCGATGCGGACGACGACGACGAGAACGTGAAGCAGCTCGATGAGTGTTCTTCTCTCTATCTCTTGATGCAGGTTCACTTTATTCTCTTCTTCATCTTTCCATAACCCTAAACCCCTAAATTTTTTCGAATTCATAGTTGTATAGCTGAGACTTTTCCCCATTAATTCTCAGGACTGCGTTGTTCGTAATAACAGGAATTGGAAAGAATGCCAGACAGGTACAGTTTGTTTTTATGCGTTCTCTCTAAGAAATTAGGAACACTGTCATTGCAAAATGCTAATAGGATTCATTTTTCTATTTCTCAGTCTGTTATAAAACGCGTTCATGATATTACCCTCTTACTTTCAAATGCATGATCGACATTAAGCTCCTCTAATTTGATTAACATTTTGAAATTTGATTTTTTGGAAAGTATTGCTGGACTTCATAGAACCTTTCACCTGGATCCAAATTAGTGTTTGTAAGTGAGAATGGTCACTGACCTCAGAAGCCAGTTATCTAGGGTTATATTAGGCAATAATTATAATTTTAGTATTATATTAGAGTGTCTATCCAAGATTCTGGTATCATGGTCCTCCTGTGTGAGGGGAGATATAACGTGAAAAGAATGTCGTTATAAGTGAAAGATATTCGGTCGTCTTACAATTAGTTTTGTAGGATTGAGTGAGATCCAAACCAAATTTTAAGAGTTTATTGTGGAGTTTTTTTTAGAGTGGACATTCAATTCATTCTCTGAACTTTCATTCTCTCATCATGATAGTTCAGAGACTAAATTGATGGATTAAAAATAGTTAGGACTATTTATTATTATATTTATCTGATTCAAGGAAGGACCAAATGGAAGAGAGAGTGGTAGTTTAGGAGTCAAATTGACACCTGTTTTTTATTTGTTAATTTCTTTAATTGAATTCTGAATTATTATCTCTATAAAGCTTCAATGCCATGCTTGTGTTTAAACTAGCCATTATTAGTTTTGCATTAAAAGAAACCATCACAATTTTATGAATTGCTGATCTTTTGGCAGAAATACAAGCTTTGAGGGAATGCTCTGAAAACAGAAAGAAAAATAAACCGGAAGTGAGAATTTACAAGCGATGAAGTTTTGAGTTTGTTATTACGAGGTCCTCTACTTTGCTTTCTAGCTATTGTTCACGGCATCGCATTTTTTTGCACACAGACACTTCCACTTCCACCTGTTAGCATGAATATTTTTGGGCTATGATTCAATTGTAAGTGATTGAAATTGAACTTGGGGATGGGACGTTTGTACAGAAATCTATAAATAAACAGTGCTTCCAATAGGCAATGTCAATGATTAGTTTTGAGGTTAGAGCAGTAACTCTCTTGTCTTGCTTTTACTTTAAATAATAAATTCAATTGCATAATTCTTGTTATTTGATGATAATTTATGGCAGTATTTTGACCCCAAAAGAAAAGTTTGAACTCCTTATAAAACAATATATATATGTGTGTGTGTAAAAGGGGAGCGTTTGATACTTTGATTGGGCTTACTGATCAGGGGCATGGTTTACAGATATGTCTATATTATCATGCATACAAATTTGTATTATGGTGTTGTTAGGTGTGAAATTTCACCATTAAATAGCTGTGAAAATGAAAAGCTCTTAGTAGCCATGGCCCAGTTTGCTCCCTCAATTCATTCATTTAATCAAGATTATCTACTAGAAATGTGATTTGTGATGACTTTATTTTTTAAAACAATTGAGCAACCACATAGAAGTAATAGCTCAACACACCAACACTGATATATTTAAGATTCAAAAGCATGGAAAGAAGCCAGATTAGATCTCTCTTGTGTAGTTAGGATTATTCATGGTTTGGTTAATTAAGAAAACTTAACTAAACTGTTCGAACATTTAAATAAAATCAACCCAAATTCTTAATGGTTCGTCTCAACTCAAATTGGTATAAATGTTTGCTTCGCTGGCTCTTTATTTTTGCTTATGTGAACCAAATCGTATCAAATTGTAATTATTAGTTGATATTAGAACTATTAAAAAAATTGAACCGAATGTGACATTGATATATAATTTATGAACTGAAGTAACTTAGTACAATTTGGTTCATGAACTCTCTATTACAGTTTAGTTTTTTTTAATGCATTTTGGTTCAATTTTTATTTGCATATAACATTCATTGTAACCTTAGTCTATAGTGATTGCATTGCAAGATACTATTTTTTTGTTTTTGCTTTGACCTAGATGTCAACTTTTTTTCTTCTTTTTACTTTGTTCAATATTGCAAAAGCATACAGTAGATTTAATGAACTTTGTTACTAAGTATTCAAGATTTCAACCTATTGATTATACTTTTTTTTAAGAAGTTTTCTGTTTTTAAAAGTTAACAAAGAATAATTTTGTTCTTTCTTAATTTTATGGGTGAGGGAGGATTCAGTGCCTCTTGAGGCCACTAATATTTGACGTTTGTGGGCAAAATGTTTTGCTTACAGTATGGATCTAGTGTAGGAACCACTATGTTGCCTGGGATAGAAAAATTTGCTGAAGAATAATTTAAAGATGACAAAATTATTTCTAGTATAAAAATGCTATTTGCTCGAGTAAAAATGCATCACAACAATACAATTGTTTTAAGAGACAAAACTGAAAGAGTCTTTTAACTTGATTAAAATTTCAAACGCGTCATTTATCTTTTTAATTGACAACATTGTCCTTTAGTGATTTTCCATCTAAAACTGTGAAAAGTTTCACTATTTTAACACTCTTTTTAAATTATATTTGCCATTATATTTTTTACCTTATAATTTGTGCCATTTTGGGCACATATTTCAATTTAAAGAAAAGCCAATTTTAATTTACTCTCTAAATTGCCAAGTTTGCCAAGTTTATTTATCCTTTAATGTAAAATTCCATCTATGTAGACTCCATGTGATTTTGATAACTAGCCATGTTATATGCCACTTTCACGGTTACACAGACCTATCAAACACAAAGCCATGATAGAAGAGTGAACAAAAACGAAAACAATTTTATTAATTCCACACATGGCTACAAAACTCAATTTATTTAACCTAACGCTTGTGATTTATAAAGTAAAGTTTTATATGGAAGAATTAACATTTCCAGGAATGAATTTAACAGAAACACTATTGACACAATGGCGTTCGTCAGTTGGAACCTTGAAACCCTCTCCTTTGAATACATGGCCCAAGTGTCCACCACATGCTGCACATGTTATCTCAGTCCTCCTACCATCTGGGTCAGGCTGAAAAATGTGAAATTATAAAGTTCCATTATTATTCACAATACAATTCCAAAGTTTCAACAAAATATTAAAAAAGAAAATAGAATATTAAAAAAAAAAAACAAAATACTTACTGAGCGATTGATAGCTCCAGGAAAACCCTCAAAGAAAGCAGGCCAACCACAACCAGAATCAAATTTGGTTGAAGACTTGTAAAGTGGAGTTTCACAACCAGCACAATTGTAAATCCCTTCTTCAAATAACTTGTTGTATTCTCCAGTACCCTTCAATCTGCACATTTTCCCAATAAAACGAACTCATTAAATATAAAAAACATGTTCCATTTGATCATGCATACCCTAAAGCTCAAATCAAAACCCATTTTCGATTCCAAATTCCGATTGAGGAAATGACTTACTCAGTTCCTTTCTGGCGGAGAATGCGAAACTGCTCGGGGGAAAGAATGGCACTCCATTCTTCCTCTGTTTTCTGAATTGGTACAGGTGATGCTGATGCCATTGACTTCACTTTCGATACACACCGAACAAGAATGGGTGCAATTGTCCTTTATAGTGTAATCAAATCCAGACATTATAACGTAGATTTGTCTTCGTTTCACTCGGATGATTCTCGTGAGAAAATGAACTTGGACGGAAAATTGGGGTGCGGAGAGGTAGGTGATAGATGAGAAACAGGGCAACGTGGCATCCAATAATTCGCGTGTTCTATGTCACCGCATTTGTAAGGTAATCATTGCCTTTATGTTAGGAAAAAAAGATAAAAAAGATTTGTTATAAAAATAAGATAAAATTGTTAATTTATTTAAAATAAACTTTGAAGAAGATGTTAAAATATTATATTTTTTTTCACATCTACTTAACATATTTTATATTTTATTTTATTAATATAATAAAGCAACACATCGTCTGCGACCTCGGTCCGAAAATACGAAAAAGAATATATAATTTATTTTGAATAGATTGTTCTGGTTGATTGAAGGTGGTTGGGTTTAATTTAGACGATTCATAGCCGTGTAAGTGCAGTGCAGTGACGGTGACCCAAAGCCCAAACCCAAGCCCAATTAAACCTGAACCATTGCAACCAGCCTTTCATTCAGTTGATCTTTCCCATTAGTACTAATGAATTAATTCCATAGAAGTTAGAAGAAGATGAAGAAAAAGATTTCAACGTACCAGAGATTTGGGAAGGATTCAGGACGCGCTCAACCTCTTAAATCTCGCCCTTCTTCTTCTCCCATCATTACCCCACCTCCTCCATCTTCCACTCACAGGTTCGTCTATTTTCTTTCTCCTCATTTTTCAATTCAAATTGCATTCTATGATTTAGGTGTATTGTATTGGACCAATGTTATTAACCACTATAAGTACTGGTGGTGTAGTTAACACCACTGCATAAGATTTGACCTACATGGATTCATTGGACAAATATTACGGATTAATTTGTGGTGGGAAACTGTCTTTCAAACTGCATAGGAAGCCAATAAAACTTTTTTTTTTGGTGTTTTGGTTGCATGAGGAGACAACAAATAAAAGTCCAATGTGAAAGTGGGAGAAATAGTAGTTCAATCAAAAGGGAGTGGCAACTTGACAAAATTGGATCATCATCACCAACAAATTTGTTAATTTGAAATACTTCATCAGAAGTCACATATGTATCAAATGATTATTATGATGTTTTAGATGCTTAGGTTGTAGTGGAATGTAATGTTTTTTATGTTTGTCTATTTTTCAGAAGTTATTAACAGGATTCAATGAAGAGTAATGGAATGGGAAAAGCAAAAATTTTTAAAATCATGACACTGTCCACACTTCACATTTAACTTGATACATACAGCTAAAGAAAAGCAAAATGTGGTAAAGTCACCATTATTCATAAACAAAATATGTCATCAAAATAAATGTGATTATCAGATAAAATAATTGGAGATTATTTTTAGAGATTTTTATGTGACGTAGAAGCTAATTTGTGTTTGTTTATAATAGTAAAAATCATTTTTTTTTAATCTTGTTTCTCATATACCACACTTATTAAAATCATATTTTTTTCATAAGCTATTAAGAATAGTTTATTTAGACAAAGTCATTTTTAAGATTCTGGTTAATTTAAAAAGCTTAAACAAACACGATTAAAACCAATAAAAATGATTATTTCATTAAAGAAGTGTTTTTTTTTTCTATCATAATCTGTAACAAACGAACTCATAATGTGGCAAATTTTCTACTTTATGGGTACCAATGGAAACTCATCCCTCCGTTCCACTCCCCTCCCCTCCCAAGTCTTAAATCTATCTTCCAAATGGTGGAGTCAATTTACACCCACTCCTTTCCAGTAAGAGCTCAAATCTCTCTGAAGATAGTTAATCAGAATCAACACTGTTCATATTCAGAATTCAATTATGTCTCATTCTATTAACTTTATCAAGTGTTAGAGAACTTTCATTATAAATAGAAACACTGGTTGAGTTGCAATGTAACACAGAAAGTTTATCATTGGGCATATGGGAAATTTACAAAACAAATTTCTTTGCATATGAAACTGATAGCCTATGTTTGTAACAATATAGTATAGCCTAGCAGTAAGCTATCATACTATCAATGTTTTTTGAGGTTAGTTCTGTTGGCGTTTCGAAAGATATGATTTAAGCTTGTTGGGGACAGTGCATGTTCTGCTACTGTAGCAAATGAAACCGAAAGTGCATTTTTTGAGTCTGTTCTTACTTTTGTGTTCCTCTTCCAGGCCTTCTATTTCGCCTCCTAGATTGGGAAGAACATCAAATGTTCCAAAGACCAACCCTCATTCTCAACTTCATGAAATATTTTTGCCATTTAGTGTTTCCGAAGCTGCTGGAAGCAGACCCATCTCCACTGCTCCTAAAAGGAAAAGGTCACCTCCTCCATCATTTTCAATGAATGAAACCTTTGCAGGAAACTCTGTTTCCATGGAAGACAACTATGAATGGTAAGATATTAGGTCCAATAGCACCATTTCTAATGTGCATGTATTTTATCTTAAATTCAATTTTTGATGGTTTTTTATATTGTGTTGTCAGTGAAATGTTAGCCAAGGCCAAGCGTTTAGCTCACTTCAAGGTAGACTTGAGCAAATCTGAACATAATAATGATGATGTTGCAGACCATACAGTGTCTGCAAATAGACATGAAGCACATGTGTTAGAGAAGAAATATATGGGAGGGCATTTAATGGATTCGGCTGGCAACTTTACCAATGGCCATGGTGTTTCTGATAATGAAGGCCGGGAAACATCCAATGTTATTATCGGCATATGTCCAGATATGTGTCCTGGTATTTCTCTCAAGATTTAAAAATCTCCAAGTGAACCTGTAAAATTGTTATATTTTCATTTGATCTACAATTCAAACTCTACAATTAGTTTTTTCAAGAAGCTTTTAGATTTCATTATGTGTTTTGGGGTGGGAAAGTCCTGTTTGAGCGAAATCCAATGCGAATTTTATTCAGTTTTTTAAGAGTGGTGATGTTACACAGCCTGTAAAGTTTAGCGAAAATTTTGACAGAATTCACCTAGAGTCAAAGGTGGTTCTTGGATAGGTTGAAGTGATTGGGACTATTCATTTGTCCAATGCTTAATAGTAAGAAGCATGCAAACTCATTATGGCAAAAATCTTGCTTTGTAGAACCTTCCTTCTTTTTCTTGTCTGGTATTCTCACTCTGATAAATGATAACTCTTATACCTGTATATGGGGTGTATAAGCATGTTTTAAATTCTTTTCTAATTCATTTGTGTTTCAGAGTCAGAGAGAGGAGAACGTGAAAGGAAAGGGGATCTTGACCAGTATGAACGCGTGGATGGGGATAGAAATGTGACCAGCAGACTTCTTGCAGTTAAGAAGGTGATTCTCATATTACTAATTCTTTTATTATCCGGTTAAAGAAGAGATAATTACTTTTTTATATAATAATCCGAATCATGATTCATGACAGTATACTAGGACAGCAGAGAGGGAAGCCAACTTGATCCGACCTATGCCCATCCTGAAGAAGACAATAGGTTATCTGTTAACTTTGCTAGATCAGCCTTATGATGAGAGGTTTCTTGGCATATACAACTTCTTGTGGGACAGGATGAGAGCAATTCGGATGGACCTGAGGATGCAGCACATTTTCAATCAAGGAGCTATTACTATGCTGGAACAGATGGTGAATCCTTGTAGCCATGTCCTTATTATCTGTTTGCAATAGCTTGAGTTCAAAGTCCATCGCCTCGTAGGGACCACTTACTAATGAGAATATGTAACTCCTGTTCGAAACCTAAAATATAGAAATATGTAACTCATACCTTCTGTGCTATTAAGTTTTAGCAGCATGAACTTATATCAATTAGAGTTCCTGCTTGGTTTGGAGTATGGTCATTTTTATCTTGTTGATGATCTAAGTTATGCTGTCTGAGTTCCTCTTTATTTGTTGCATCAACTGCCAACAAAACCCCTTATATGTTTTGAACTTGGGCATCCGATGGTTTTGGTTTCTGAAATTTTCTCTTTGTTTTTTGTCATTTGTAATGTTGTGCAATTGCGACACTGCTTGTTAATGGTAACTTCAACATGCAGCACTTACCAGATATCTTGACTTTCCATTTTGTTTGGCTTATTCTGACATAGTATCAACATCAAGATTTGTGCCAAAATAAGCACCCACTCTTTTCTTGTAATAATAATGCATATGAAATCCAGATTATTGCTCTTACTTGAGTGATAATATCATGGGTTTTCATTAGGTCATTACAAGCTCTATGGATTCAGATAGTTAAATACCAAATATATAGTAATTATTTGGTAATATAATTCATTGTAGCTTTATCAATTACAGGCATCTGTTTATACAAAAAGAAGTAATAGATGATTATAAAGACTAATGAGTTGAATTCCATTGTTTCAGATAAAATTACACATCATTGCAATGCATGAATTATGTGAATATACTAAAGGAGATGGATTTTCCGAGGGCTTTGATGCTCACCTCAATATTGAACAGATGAACAAAGCTTCAGTTGAATTGTTCCAGATGTATGATGATCACAGAAAGAAAGGAGTGGATATTCCCACTGAAAAAGAGTTTCGAGGCTATTATGCTCTTCTCAAATTGGATAAGCACCCTGGTTATAAAGTAAGTGGCCTCTGTAGTGCTTTGACTTTTAATGTTTCATTTGCAATTGCAATACAAAATCTAAATAAATGAGCAATTTATGCTAGGTTGAACCTGCAGAGCTCTCCCTTCATCTTGCAAAGATGACTCCAGAGATAAGGCAGACACCAGAAGTTCTATTTGCCCGCAATGTAGCAAGGTTGTGATTCTCATAAAAGTTGTTACTTTGTTATCTTGGTTGTAAACTTGTAGTCTGACCTTTCCTTTCCTCGTTTATTTTTTGCAGAGCTTGCAGAACTGGTAATTTTATTGCCTTCTTTCGGCTTGCAAGAAAAGCAACTTATCTTCAAGCATGTGTAATGCATGCTCACTTTGCAAAGGTATTGGATATTCTTTTCTATTTATTTTATGCTCAACAAAGACACTATGAATTGTACTTTTCCATGAACTACATAGTGCTGCCATGTATAGATTGGGCATGCTTTTACTCAACCCTTGGAAGAAAATTTAGGATATTGCTTAAGGTTACCAGAGGCAAATTGATTACATGATATGCTGTTCACAATCAGTTACATGATATATGACTAGTTTCATGCTTAAAGACTTGATTTTTCTTGTATGATTTTTATAAAATATCTGTCTCAAAGTCCTTAATTTTTGAAGGATGACTAGTAAGATGAATTTGAGTTTACGTTGAATCTGCTATGCATAGGTGGAAATAAATTTCTGGATTTCACTTTAGTTATGTTTTGGGAATTATGTGACTAAGCTACAATTCTACATCTGATTTGAAATCCCAACCTTTATGTTTTTTGCCACTTTTATCAGTTGCGTGCCGAAGCACTTGCTTCTCTACATTGTGGTCTACAGAATAACCAAGGTCTTCCTGTTGCTCATGTTGCTAACTGGCTTGCTATGGAGGTATATTTCATGGATAGATGTGGATGAGTGCTGCATTTTTTTTCCACTTCTTTACGTGTTGTAGCTGGTTTTTCCATGTGCGTATACTGATTTTGTCTATATATTAGGATGAGGATATTGAGGGCCTTTTGGAGTATCATGGGTTCTTGATAAAAGCATTTGGAGAACCATACATGGTGAAGGAAGGCCTGTTTCTCAATGCTGATACCGAATACCCCATAAAGTGTTCCAAACTTGTGCACAAGAAAAGGTCTGGGACGATATTTGAGGATGTTTCACCCTTAATTCATGCCGAATCACCGCCTGTTGGGACTACAAAAGAGATTCAGATGACGAAAGCATACAAGTATGAGCCCCAGACAGATTTAGCTTCTGAAAATGATAGTTCTGCACTGGACTCGTTACCAAAATGGTATAAATGTTTGCTTCGCTGGCTCTTTATTTTTGAATTGAAAATACCTTTTATAAAAAATTGAACTATAATTTTTAAATTTAAACTGATTTTTTGAACCAAATCATATCAAATTGCCATTATTAGTTGATATTCGAACTATTAAAAAAATATTGAACCGAACTGAATATTAAGATCGTTTAAAAAACCGAATCATTAAACTAAACTGAATAGCATAAAAAAGAACCAAATTGTGACATTGACATATAATTTATGAACTGAAGTAACTTAGTACAATTTGAGAGATGCGTATATGTTGCTTTCATTGT
This sequence comes from Cicer judaicum, assembly GCA_037974835.1. Lineage (NCBI taxonomy): Eukaryota > Viridiplantae > Streptophyta > Magnoliopsida > Fabales > Fabaceae > Cicer > Cicer judaicum. The sequence goes on along the minus strand of JBBPBS010001075.1, from coordinate 10,353,524 downwards.
AGACCCGAGTCTGTAGTGATTTGCAAGATGCTGCTATTTTTTATTTGTGCTTTTGACCTAGATGTCAACTTTTTTTTTCCTTTTTACTTTTTTTCAATATCACAAAAGCATAACGGTAGATTTTAGTTAGAAAACTTTATTACGAAGTACTCAAGATTTCAACCAATTGAGTAAAAAAAGATTTCAACTTACGAAATTAAATATTAAAGTCTTGTTTGCTTATACTTTTTTTAAGAAGTTTTTTGTTTTTAAAAGTTAAGAAAGAATAAATTTTGTTATTTCTTAATTTTATGGGTGAGGGAGGATTGAATGCCTCTTGAGGCCACTAATATTTGACGTTTGTTGGCAAAATCTTATTTGGAAGAATCTCTCGACGACTGAGTGAGTGATATTGCTTACAGTATGGATCTAGTGTAGGCACCAGTATGTTGCCTGAGATCGAAAATTTTGCTGAAGAATAATTTTAAAGATGACAATATTATTAAACTAGTAATATAAAAAGCTAAATACTCGAGTAAAAATGCATCATAATATTATTAAACTAATAATATAAAAAAAGCTATTTGTGATATATAAATGAAATTTCATTAATGTCTCTTAATATATTAAGAAAATGTTTTGTTATTAATAATATTTATTTAATCAATTAAAAACTATTTATCTAATCTATTGGTCAAAAGATAATAATAATTTAGTCTCGAAGAAAAGTTATTTGATAAAAATGTGTTATTTTTATTTCACACGTGTATCGTGTACAGAAGGAAGTATTGTTCAAAATATGGCAAAACAATTAAAGTGAACACATTTTTTAACGAGGTTGTAACTAGAATTATCTACGTTACAGATAGCTACTTATTTCGCTAATGTCTATTAATTTATTAAAAAAATATTTCACATATTATTGCTATTATTATTGTATATATATATATATAAAATAAAATAGTTTTCACTAGTCAAAAGAATATATTTTCTAGTCCTTTTATTTTTCTAAACTTGAATGTGAATTTATCTATTTTTTGTTTTTGATTTTATAGTATGTTCTTTTTAATTATGGCAAAAAAAAAAGTTTCTTTTCTTTTTTTAATTTTTTAACAATTTATTTTTGGCTTTTGATTCAGCGAATCAGGAGTTTTTGAGTTTTTTAATTTTTTTTTTTTTTCACAAAATCTCTAAGGAATGACAAAATATTATTTTTTTTATAAGGAGGAATCGAAAAATTATAGCTGTGAAATAGCTTCCCATACATTTGGGACCATTCTTAAAAATTTAAACGTTTGAGAGTGTGATATTAATATTGATGGTCCAATATTTCATCTTTTTTAAATTCCTTATCACCACATGCTTTATTTGTATGATAAATAGAAGATAATAATTAATTCGTGATATATATTGATTTGGAGCATGACCTAATTGGATCTAGTGAGTTGAGTGTATAATCTCTATAGTTTTATTATTCAAATCGATTATAATTAAGAATAATCTTTTGTCAAAAAATAATAATTAAGACTAATATTTAATTTAGTTATACTGATTTACCGGTTTAATTTTACAAATTTAAACACTTCTTAAAAATTGAATTCAAATTCTTTTTCTAAAAATAAGATTGCGTATAAGTATATATTTTAAAATAAATAAATATGTTAAAATTTGATATTTTCTTTATATATAAGTATATATTTTATTACATTTTAA
>JBBPBS010001075.1:10331838-10344562 GCA_037974835.1 Cicer judaicum | reverse complement strand
TTTTTTTTTTAATTATACAGGCCCACTTTAGCTCGCAGCACATTGGATGGACATGCCAGTCTATCAGTCAATTATCCTAACTTTTCGGTTCCTCCAATCCAGTCCTCAGTCTCTCCATATATTGATTCTCAGAATCCTCAACCTAGTTTTTCAAAAGAATTTAACAATCAAGGTTCAAAGAGAATTAGGACCCCTCCTTCAACATCTACCAACATATCCGGAAATTTTAATGATGCTCATAAGGAGTTTAGAAGGTAATGACATTACTTCTTGGAAGTTATTATTTTCCCTAGCCTATTCTTGTAATGACATTACCTGTTTTTTACCTAGCCTATCGTTGTAATGTAGTTATTATTTTGTCGTTACTTCTTGGAAGTTTGTTTGACAAAATTGGATCATCATCATCATCAAATTGTTAACTTGAAATACTCCATCAGAAGTTGCATATGTATCAAATGATTATTATGATGTTTTAGATGCTTATATTGTAGTGGAATGTAATGTTTTTTTTTATTGTCTATTTTTTCGGAAGTTATTAACAGGATTGAATGAAGAGTAATGGAATGGGAAAAGCAAAAATTTAAAATCATGACACTGTCCACACTTCACATATAACTTGATACATACAGCTAAAAAAAAGTAAAATGTGGTAAAGTCACCATTATTCATAAACAAAATAGGGTCTGTTTGTTTAACATAAAAATAAAAGTGATTATCAGATTAAATAATTGGAGATTATTTTTAGAGATTTTTATGTGACGAAGAAGCTAATTTGTGTTTGTTTATAATAGTAAAATCCCTTTTTTTTAATCTTGTATGCCACACTTATTAAAATCATTTTTTTTTTCATAAGCTATTACGAGTAGTTTAATTAGAAAAAATCATTTTTAAGATTCTGATTAATTTAAAAAGCTTAAACAAACACGATTAAATCCAATAAAAATGATTATTTCATTAAAAAAGTGTTTTTTCTCTCTCTCAAATAATCTGTAACAAACGAACTCATAATGTGGCAATTTTCTACTTTATGGATACCAATGGAAACTCATCCCTCCGTTCCCCTCCCCTCCCAAGTCTTAAATTTATCTTCCAAATGGTGGAGTCAATTTACACCCACTCCTTTCCAGTAAGAGCTCAAATCTCTGTGAAGATAGTTAATCAGAATCAACACTGTTCATATTCAGAATTCAATTTTTGTCTCATTCTATAAACTTTATCTAGTGTTAGAGAACTTACGTTATAAATAGAAACACTGGTTGAGTTGCAATGTAACACAGAAAGTTTATCATTGGGCATATGGGAAATTTACAAAACAAAATTCTTTGCATATGAAAATGATAGCCTATGTTTGTAACAATATAGTATAGCCTAGCAGGAAGCTATCATACTATCAATGTTTTTTGAGGTTAATTCTGTTGGCGTTTCGAAAGATATGATTTAAGCTTGTTGGTGACAGTGCATGTTCTGCTACCGTAGCAAATGAAACAGAATGTGCATTTGTTGAGTCTGTTTTTACTTTTGTGGTTCCTCTTCCAGGCCTTCTATTTCTCCTCCTAGATTGGGAAGAACATCAAATGTTCCAAAGACCAACCCTCATTCTCAACTTCATCAAATATCTTTGCCATTTAGTGTTTCCGAAGCTGCTGGAAGCAGACCCATCTCCACTGCTCCTAAAAGGACAAGGTCACCTGCTCCATCATTTTCAGCGAGTGAAACCTTTGAAGGAAACTCTGTTTCCATGGAAGACAACTATGAACGGTAAGATATTAGGTCCAATAGCACCATTTCTAATGTGCATGTATTTGTTCTTAAATTCAATTTTTGATGGTTTTTTATATTGTGTTGTCAGTGAAATGTTAGCCAAGGCAAAGCGTTTAGCTCGCTTCAAGGTAGACTTGAGCAAATCTGAACATAATAATGATGATGTTGCAGACCATGCAGTGTCTGCAAATAGACATGAAGCGTATGTGTTAGAGAAGAAATCTACGGGAGGGCATTTAATGGATTCAGCTGGCAACTTTACCAATGGCCATGGTGTTTCTGATAATGAAGGCCGGGAAACATCCAATGTTATTATCGGCATATGTCCAGATATGTGTCCTGGTATTTCTCTCAAGATTTAAAAATCTCCAAGTGAACCTGTAAAATTGTTATATTTTCATTTGATCTACAATTCAAACTCTACAATTAGTTTTTTCAAGAAGCTTTTGGAATTCATTATGTATTTTTGGGGTGGGATAGTCCTGTTTGAGAGAAATCCAATGCAAATTTTATTCAGTTCTTTAAGAGTGATGATGTTACACAGCCTGTAAAGTTTAGCGAAAATTTTGACAGAATTCACCTAGAGTCAAGGGTGGTTATTGGATAGGTTGAAGTGATTGGGACTATTCATTTGTCCAATGCTTAATAGTAAGAAGCATGCAAACTCATTATGGCAAAAATCTTGCTTTGTAGAATCTTCCTTCTTTTTCTTGTCTGGTATTCTCACTCTGATAAATGATAACTCTTATACCTGTATATGGGGAGTACAAGCATGTTATAATTTCTTTTCTAATTCATTTGTTTTTCAGAGTCAGAGAGAGGAGAACGTGAAAGGAAAGGGGATCTTGACCAGTATGAACGCGTGGATGGGGATAGAAATGTGACCAGCAGACTTCTTGCAGTTAAGAAGGTGATTCTCATATTACTAATTCTTTTATTATCCTGTGAAAGAAGAGAACATTACATTTTTATATAATAATCCAAATCATGATTCATGACAGTATACTAGGACAGCAGAGAGGGAAGCCAACTTGATCCGACCTATGCCCATCCTGAAGAAGACAATCGGTTATCTGTTAACTTTGCTAGATCAGCCTTATGATGAGAGGTTTCTTGGCATATACAACTTCTTGTGGGACAGGATGAGAGCAATTCGGATGGACCTGAGGATGCAGCACATTTTCAATCAAGGAGCTATTACTATGCTGGAACAGATGGTGAATCCTTGTAGCCATATCCTTATTATCTGTTTGCAATAGCTTGAGTTCAAAGTCCATCCCCTCGTAGGGATCACTTACTAATGAGAATATGTATCTCCGGTTCGAAACCTAAAATATAGAAATATGTAACTCATACCTTCTGTGCTATTAAGTTTTAGCAGCATGAACTTATATCAATTAGAGTTCCTGCTTGGTTTGGAGTATGGTCATATTTATCTTGTTGATGATCTAAGTTATGCTGTCTGAGTTCCTCTTTATTTGTTGCATCAACTGCCAACAAAGCCCCTTATATGTTTTGAACTTGGGTATCCGATGGTTTTGGTTTTTGAAATTTTCCCTTTGTTTTTAGTCATTTGTAATGTTGTGGAATTGCGACACTGCTTGTTAATGGTAACTTCAACATGCAGCACTTACCAGATATCTTGACTTTCCATTTTGTTTGGCTTAATCTGTCATAGTATCAACATCAAGATTTGTGCCAAAATAAGCCCCCACTCTTTTCTTGTAATAATAATGCATATGAAATCCAGATTATTGCTCTTACTTGAGTGATATTATCATGGGTTTTCATTGGTTCATTACAAGCTCTATGGATTCAGATAGTCAAATACCAAATATATAGTAATTATTTGGTAGTATAATTCATTGTAGCTTTATCAATTACAGGCATCTGTTTGTACAAAAAGAAGTAATAGATGATTATAAAGACTAATGAGTTGAATTCTATTCTTTCAGATAAAATTACACATCATTGCAATGCATGAATTATGTGAGTATACTAAAGGAGAGGGATTTTCCGAGGGCTTTGATGCTCACCTCAATATTGAACAGATGAACAAAGCTTCAGTTGAATTGTTCCAGATGTATGATGATCACAGAAAGAAAGGAGTGGATATTCCCACTGAAAAAGAGTTTCGAGGCTATTATGCTCTTCTCAAATTGGATAAGCACCCTGGTTATAAAGTAAGTGGCCTCTGTAGTGCTTTGAGTTTTAATGTTTCATTTGCAATTGCAATACAAAATCTAAATAAATGAGCAATTTATGCTAGGTTGAACCTGCAGAGCTCTCCCTTGATCTTGCGAAGATGACTCCAGAGATAAGGCAGACACCAGAAGTTCTATTTGCCCGCAATGTAGCAAGGTTGTGATTCTCATAAAAGTTGTTACTTTGTTATCTTGGTTGTAAACTTGTAGTCTGACCTTTCCTTTCCTCGTTTATTTTTTGCAGAGCTTGCAGAACTGGTAATTTTATTGCCTTCTTTCGGCTTGCAAGAAAAGCAACTTATCTTCAAGCATGTCTAATGCATGCTCACTTTGCAAAGGTATTGGATATTCTTTTCTATTTATTTTATGCTCCAACAAAGACACTATGAATTGTACTTTTCCATGAATTACATAGTGCTGCCATGTATAGATTGGACATGCTTTTACTCAACCATTGGAAGAAAATTTAGGATATTGCTTAAGGTTACCAGACACAAACTAATTACATGATATGCTGTTCACAATCAATTACATGATATATGACTATTTTCACGCTTAAAGACTTGATTTTTCTAGCATGATTTTGTATAAAATATCTGTCTCAAAGTCCTTCATTTTTGAAGGATGACTGAGTAAGATTAATTTGAGTTTATGTTGAATCTGCTATGCATAGGTGGAAATAAATTTCTGGAATTCACTTTAGTTATGTTTTGGTAATTATGTGACTAAGCTATAATTCTACATCTGATTTGAAATCCTAACCTTTATGTTTTTTGCCACTTTTATCAGTTGCGTGCCCAAGCACTTGCTTCTCTACATTGTGGTCTACAGAATAACCAAGGTCTTCCTGTTGCTCATGTTGCTAACTGGCTTGCTATGGAGGTATATTTCATGGATAGATGTGTGTGAGTGCTGCATTTTTTTCCACTTTATGTGTTGTAGCAGGGTTTTCCATGTTCGTATACTGATTTTGTCTTTATATTAGGATGAGGATATTGATGGCCTTTTGGAGTATCATGGGTTCTTGATAAAAGCATTTGGAGAACCATACATGGTGAAGGAAGGCCTGTTTCTCAATGCTGATACTGAATACCCCATAAAGTGTTCCAAACTTGTGCACAAGAAAAGGTCTGGGACGATAGTTGAGGATGTTTTACCCTTAATTCATGCCAAATCACCGCCTGTTGGGACTACAAAAGAGATTCAGATGACAAAAGCATACAAGTATGAGCCCCAAACATATTTAGCTTCTGAAAATGATAGTTCTGTCCAGAAGCTTGATGTGGAAACTCCAGACTTTGAAGCCATTTTCTCCCCAAAGGATAGTAAACCAGTAGAGGCATTTAAAGACATGCATGATGTTCAGGACAGTGCTAAAGATTATGATATGGCTAGTGCTCATCCATCACCATTGAGATTCTCTTTTGATAATATTATGCCTGAACCGCAACATGCAAGAAGTTGTGGGACGAGTACCAATTCTTTTATGATTGTTGAAGCCTTGCCAAGGAGAAACTCGCCCTCTAATGTGGATGCCAGACCATTGGAGATTACACCAAAAACTGTTCCACTGGAAAATTCATTAGCTAATAATTTTTCTTTGCCACCTCCTGCGACCCAGAGTGTATCCAATAACGATTCTCTGTTTATTCACCAAGAACATGAAGATGAAATTCATGAAGTTAGAGAAAGTTGTCACGATGAAGAAATTGCTGAGGCCAAGCTGAAGTTGTTCTTAAGGTTTTCATGCTTCGTTCCATTATACAATTTTAGGGCTTTGACATATGAATTACTCATATAATCTTATTTTTAAGTCATTATACTTAATAATCAACTCTATTCTTGTCTGCTCTGTTAGGTTATGGAGGAGACGAGCGTCAAAATTAAAGATGTTACGGGAAGAGAGGCAATTAGCATCAAATGCTGCACTGGACTCGTTACCATTGGGCCCCCCAATTCGACATTGTATAGAAGTAAGTTTGATAGAGTTTTGTGAATATGTCAGTGCAGTGCTATTTGCAAGGAGAGAGGCATTGGGGTTGGGAGTAAAATAAAAAATGATTGCTTCTAATGGAGTTTCCTTTAAAAAAATATGACTGGGAATAATGAGATTTATCCTTTACCTTTGGATTGATGCCCACGTTGGATACAATGATCCCTTCACTGCAATAATGAGAGCTAGACTTGCGGGTGACTATTGTAAATCCCCTATCGTTGATCATAGTCAGCTTCTCCTCCTCACCCACTAAGTCGATTGCTCGAAACATTTCTTTGGGGTTTTTGGGCCTTATTCTACATTTCACATTTTGTTGCAAACCACCAAGATAGTTTTTGAATGGAAGATGGTTGGGCCACAAACACCTTGAATTCTTGCACAGACTCCTCCACATATGTTGTTTGGCTTAGGTAGATAATCACTCATTTCCCAAATTTCTTCCTCCAGAACATTGGATCAAAAGTCAAAGTTAGCCCTTCCCAATTCAACTAAGGCTTCGTTTTGTGCAAGCATTGGAACCAGTGCACTGTTTTCCCTTCCATGTGATGAATACCAACTGCCTTTCTGACTGGGTTTGATCTGTTGTATCTCTAGATTTTTCTCTACATGGCAACCTACCCCAAGAGGTCGTTCTATCATAAGTAGGAAGTTCCACCTTCCCAAGAGCGACTGTTGATCCGCTTGGTTGGCTGGGGTAGAACCATCTTCCACAGAGGTTGGTTCACGGTATTTTCACCATGCCAATCAATGTCCTGTTTCTGCATCAACCTACTCAATAGCTGTTTGACCTCATCAACAACAACTTCACTCATTCTTGATTTCTTAGAGCTGAGAATGTGGTTGCTGGTGATACTTAAGATATTCTTGCTAAAAATGGCTTCCGCTGGTTGTCACTTGGAATTTAGAGAAATTGGAATACAAAGTGATAGAAAGAATCAAAAGAACTGAACTGTTTTATTGAAACTGAACAGAAAATGGAGAATATAATTTTCTTGAGGGTTTTCCTTCCACACAAACGCTATATCACGGAATGTCACTCCATATTCTGATTTCCCCTATATATATATATCACGGGATGTCACTCCATATTCTGATGTCCCCTATATATGTATATATTTATTTATTTAATCTCTTCTAACTAACTAATTAACTAATTAAGGGTAGCTGACAAAAAGAACAGCTGCCCTTGTTCTGCCCTAATGTTACACCCTAGAAAAATCATGTTAATTTCTAATTGGACATTTTAGCTAATGACCTCTTGCTCACCACTTTCAAATTCTGCACCAACATAAATATCATTTAGCAATTTTCATCTGCTGTATTAGGAAGTTTTTATGACTAGCTATTGTTGACTTGATTTATTTAATGGTCCCTTTTTTTTATGTAGAAACCTGCTAACTTTGACAAGTTCGACATTGATATAACGATGAGGGAGAGATATGAAAAACAGGAAAACTCACGGTCAAGACTTAATGTTTCTGATATAGTTGGTGATACACTAGGCAGAAGTAATCCAGATGATAAATGCTTGTGCTGGAAAATTATTCTATGCTCTCAGATGAGCAACAGTACAGATGAAGTGGGAACAGCAGGCTTGTGGTTAACCTCAAAGTTAATGCCTTCTAGCGATGATGATGTGGTGATTTCATCTCCTGGCTTGGTAATATGGAGGAAATGGATTCCTAGTCAATCAGACATTGATCCTACCTGCTGCCTCTCTGTAATTAGAGATACATCGGTTGGTAATCAAGATGAAGTACTATCAGGGGCAAGTGGAGTTTTGTTTGTAGTGTGTGAGAGCATCTCATGGAAACGTCAGCGAGCTCATCTCCATAATCTTTTGACGTCAATTCCTTCTGGGGCCTGCTTGCCTCTGCTGATCCTGTCTGGAGGCTCGTACAACGAAAGGTCCTCTTCTGTTATAATCAATGAGCTTGGCCTTCAAGACATTGATAAATCGAGGGTTAGTAGTTTTCTGCTTGTTTACCTCAGGGAAAACCAGCAGATGAAACACTTGGATGGATTTTTCAGTGATACACGATTAAGAGAAGGCCTGCTATGGCTGGCAGATGAATCACCCTTGCAACCCAACCTCCAAAGTGTGAACATACGAGAACTTGTTCAGACACACATTAGTTATTTCTCTGGGGTGCAGGACATTATTAATAACGCCAAGTTGAGCCCTAATGACTGCATCTCATTGTTCAATAAAGCCTTGAATTGTTCAATGCAAGAGATTATTGCTGCTGCTGATTCAAATCCTGCTGGTTGGCCATGTCCAGAGATTGATTTACTTGACAAGTCTTTTGATGAAGATAGAGTAGTAAGAAGGTACTTGCCAACTTCGAGATGGAGCTCAAATGTGAAAACTCAACTAATTATTTGTGCTTTGCAAAATTGTATGCTCCCTATGATTACCGATGATTTATCATGGTTGGCCAGAGGTTCGAAAATTGGGCAGGAGATTGAGAACCAGAGGGTACAGCTTGAGAATTACTTGATCCAGTACCTGACTCATACTAGTAATTTTATGGGAATTTCGTTGGCAGTAAAAGAGGCACGAGTCATTATACAAACATGTGCTAGACTTGAGCTGTGTGGCTCAAGCTATCATGTAGTTCCTCATTGGGGTATGATTTTTCGTCGAATTTTTAACTGGCGATTAATGGGTCTATCTAATAGGGAAATCTCTTCCGCTTACATCTCAGAATGTCATCATCATGTTGCTTCTCAAAATGTCGGCTTTGAACCATGGTTATCCTTGTCTTATTATCCAGATATATCATTAGATGAAATAATCAGTGTTAGCTGCAACTCTCTTCTTCCTACTAATGACATGCGGCCAAGGCCGGAAGCACTTCAACATCTTTCACCTATGGATTTTGATGACGAAACTACTAACTCGAGGGATGCTGAAAGAAATTTTGGACTTGATGAATTGTCTAGCATGAACACAGCTAGCACATATGGTATAAACAATGGTAAAAATGAAATTTTATTGAGTAGGAAACCAAGCAAAGAAGCTGAGAAGTTAGGCAAACTATTGGAGCAATGTAATTTGCTGCAGGATGGTATAGATAAAAAGCTGTCTGTATACTTCTGATTCTGATGGTGGGAACATATATTCTTTTGTTGTCGTATGTATCTTCAACCAAAGTAATATTAATACAACACTGTTTTACATCAAATTTTTTGAAAGTAAATTATTACTTCCTCCGTCTTGTTTAAGAAAACGTACACTTTTTAAAAAAAACTAACATATTAGAATTACAATACTATTATAAAAAAGTAAAACTTCATATTAATTGTCAGTAGTTCATAAATTAGGCGCATAGACTATATAAATAAATAAATGAAGGTATTAATAGAAATATAATAAATATAAACAATTTGAGAATAAATATTACAAAATTCTGTCTAAAGAAAAGAAATATAAATAATTTTGAACCAAATTCGCAAACAAGATATCCACTAAATAATATAGAATATATCTTACGAAGTTTAAAAAATGTAAAAAAATATATAAATTTTGTTATGTAATTTCAGAAGAGATCAGTTACATAAGCTCCTGTAAATAATATACTCCCTTCTAAATTATGTATTTCATTCTAGTAAAATATATTGTCACAAATAATATCATTGTATAATACCATTAATTTGTGTTTATTATTCTATCTTTTTTCAATTCTTTTAATTTATGTTTTTTATACCATTAATAGAGGATATTTTTGTAAAATAACTTATACTTTTTATTTTTAATACAATATTAACTCTAGTTTTTAATTTGTGTGAAATTGTTAAAATGACATCCAATTTAGAACGGAGAGAGTAGACTGCATCCATATAAAAACTTCATTAAATATATAATACATCCATATAGAGCATTCAAATCATTCTATCTTAATTATTTACCTCATTCTTTAAAAAAAATATTCTCATTTTATAGAATTATCTTTAAAATTGTGATTATATTCATTTTTGTTGTCAAATAATATTTAACCATATGGATGATTTTTGTTGAATTTAAAATACTATAAGATAAAACCATAAAAAAGTATATGAATTTAAATACTATAAGATAAAACCATAAAAAGTAGCATGTAAAAATTGAATTTTAATTCTTTAATTATTTGTGGATAAAATTAAAGGATCTTAACTCTTAAGAATTATTCCTTGATTTGATTTATATCACTGTAAAATATCACACTTATGATATATATAAGTTATGGTAGATTTTTGTTGGAAATAAGTTATAAATATTAAAGAAAAAAAAATTAATCATGATGAATGTTGTATAAATAAATTTTAAAGTGTATATTTCAAACTAAATTTTAGATTTAATTTATTTTATTAATCTATATATATTAGATGCAAATAGATTAATTGATCAATAATATTTTATATAATAGAGTTTCTTCAAAATATTTTTGACCTCTTACAAAAGCATCTCTTCAATAAAATATTAATTTCAAGACTTCAACATGTACCATTAGAGCCAACTAATAAATTGTATTACTCCAACTTTGTTAATTATATTTAACCATGTAAGATTTATGGGTCACATATGTAATTAATTAATAAAGTGTGTTAGGGTCATTATATAATTAGCTAATAAACTAGATGTCAAATAATATATAATAGTTTATGGCTAAAGAGCATAATAATTATGAAAATTAATAGTGTAGATACCAGGCGGTTTCTAATTTAATGAGGGGCTGAATTAGTAATACTGCAATTTGGGATATAACTAATAATAGTTATATATAGGGGTAGTGGTCCCCAAGGCAAACACAACAAGACTATTCAGTTTCACAAACCCTAAAAGAGAAAACTCTACCTCCCTCAAGACTATTGAGAATTTTTGTTTTTTATATTCTTTTATTTTTAAATACTACCCAATAACATAAGAAAGCTACACTCCAAAAGCAGAGTTTGTCAATCCAATTCATTATACAAACTTCAAATACTAAACAATAAGAATTAGCAGCTGAAACTTTTCAAACCAAACCACAGCATAAGACTCACCACTACCTCTACCTCCCTCAATTTGCCTTCACATGTTCAAAAAGCTCGGTGTCAATAAACCTCGTGAGCTTTTCAATAAGTAATAAACGTTGCAATGCAAATGTGTTTTTTATATTTACCATGAGAACTATTTTGATGGTTTACTCTCTTTCTATCTTTAAAAGTATCTATTATATTTCGATTGATAAAAAAACAACACAGGCTAGAAAAAAAATTGCACAGGTACATATTTAAAATTGAGGAGGTATTCATTTTATGATAAACGTTTAACTTGAAATGTACCAAACATTGTGCACAAGTATTTGAGTCAAATGACTTATTTTATCTAGGTTTAAATGAATATCTCTTTGGTTTATGCATATATTTTGATATTAGTTTTTTATTTTTAATATTAGAATATATAATAAATTTTACCATTTATACAACTGTGAAATCTTGGGTTCGAACCGGAGACAAATCATTCAACTTAATAATACTGATATTTATCACTTGAACTAGAGTTTATACTAGTTTTAAATAGCCTACGTGAAATACAACTCTTATTTTGGGGCTTCCTATCATAGCAACGAAAAACTAGAAAAACCCTCTCTATTTAATAGTAGTCTTTCTGAATCCTATAAATATGATAAACATGAAATATCAACTTAGATAATCAAATCAACAATTTTTTTTTACTCATCAAATCAATAATTTAGATTTCATAGTAAAACATATAATGTCAAATAAAACCTCTGTTATTTACTTAATTGCTTGCATATAATTATGGCACTCAACATATAAAATAATTAGCAGCCATTTACAGACTCCTATGTTTAGAAGAATTATAGGACTAATGATACCCAAATTTTACCTCTAAATAGAATATTTGAGCAGGGCCATCCCTATTCCCTAATTTTAGCTCACTAGCTCCAAACTCACTACATTTTATACCTGCTTTTGCTAACTGCATTCAAACTTGGTAACTCAATAAATTACCACTTCCTACATGATCAATAGACCATATTTATGATATGAACTTGTGGAATAAGGTTGAAATGGGATGGAAGTCACACCCTATTTAACTCAAACTTGTCATAGAATTGTCTATTAATTCCCTTTAAACCTTCAAAACTGAGCTTCTAAGCTCAAATAAACTTCCAAAGGCCCCTTCAATCCATGTTTTGGCAAAAAGCATCCTCTTATACAAGACATATATTAATACAATGCTGATTTACATAAAATTTTGTGAAAGTAAATTATTACTTCCTCTGTCTTGTTATAAGTATTCTTTAAGATAACGTACACTTTTAAAAAAATACTAATGTATTAGAATTACAACACTATTATAAAAAAGTAAAACTTCATATTATTTAAGTGCTAGTTGTTCGAAATTAGCCGCATAGACTATATAAATAAATAAATGGAGGTATTACTAGAAATATAATAAATATAAATAATTTGAGACATAAATATTACAAAATTCGGTCTAAAGAAAAGAAATATAAATAATTTTAAACCAAATTCGCAAACAAGAAATCCACTAAATAATATAGAATATATGTTAGGAAGTTTAAAAAATATAAAAAAGTATATGAATTTTGTTGTGTAACTTCAAAAGTGATCAGTTACATAAGCTAATAATATACTCCCTCCTAAATTATATATTTCATTTTAGTAAAATATATTGTGACAAATAATGTCATATATAATACCATTAATTTGTGTTTATTATTCAATCTTTTTTTAATTAATTTATATT
>JBBPBS010001075.1:10258117-10323738 GCA_037974835.1 Cicer judaicum | reverse complement strand
TTTTATTTTTTGATAAAACAATAATTATTAAATACTAATGAAACACAGTTTACATCAGTGAACAATAATATTTTTTTTTAAACATTGTTTTTTTTTTGGATATAATAAATATATGTTCAAGTCAAGTTTGACATTTTGAATGAGTTAATTGAAACTTGACATCGCCAAAGTGACCTCTCTTGTCTAAATTGCTCGTGAAGAGTGTCAAATGACTGTGTATATGTTTATTCATGCGGGTATTGACTGGCCCAAAGGAAGGTTAATATTTGGCAGAATCACATGTACACCTGCAATGATAAATGTGTGACAATTATTTGGTATACATGTGAGTAGTAAATCGGCCCAAAGGAAGGTTTATTGTTTGACATGTCTTATTGTCAATAGTTGATCGTTGCAACAAGAGTACCACTAGCAGTTGGTGTTACTGCCCAAAGACTTGACACCAATGGTGCACTGGGTATCTTGAGATGGGTTAAATTCCATGATTTGAACATATGTATTTATTTATTTATTGATTTATTTTCCTATAATGTGAGTTTCTAAGTTTCGTTCTTTATTTAATTCACAGCATCTATTGCTTCCATATCTGCAAATTTGAGTTCTATTCTTGTCCTTAATGGGACAAATTTGAGTTCTATTCTTGTTCTATTCAGATGACTTACTCATTCATTTAGTATTGTTGTCTCTTCCTTCGCAATTCAGTCAGTTTAAGGTGACTTATAACTGTCAAAAGGAGAAATGGACTCTTAATGAGCTCATTTCATTATGTGTGCAAGAAGAGGACAGGCTGAAGCAAGATAGGACTGAAAGCGCTCACTTTACTAGCATCTCTAAAGACAAGGGCAAAAGGAAAAGAATTGAGGAGCCCAAGAACAAAGCTGCTGCTAAGGGTCAAGAACAAAAGAAGCAGACTAAGGAAAACAATTGCTTCTTCTGCAAGAGTCCTGGACACGTGAAGAAGGATTGTGCCAAATATCACGCTTGGCGTGTTAAGAAAGGTATGATTCTGTTTTTGGTCTGTTCTGAGGTTAATTTAGCTTCGGTACCTGGAAACACTTGGTCGTTAGACTCTGGTGCAACTACTAACATCAATGTTTCAATGCAGGGTTTCCTGAACTTCCGAAAGCCTAGTGATGTTGAAAGATGCATCTATGTAGGAGATGGGAAGAAGGTAGAAGTTGAAGCCATAGGAAAATTTAGATTATTATTAAGTTCCGGTCATTATTTGGATTTAGAAGACACTTTTGTTGTACCGTCATTTAGACGAAATTTGGTCTCTATTTCTTATTTGGACAAATCGGGATATTATTGTTCATTCGGGAATAAAGAATTTACTTTGTCTTTAAATTCGAATGTTGTTGGAACCAGTTTACTTTTTGGTTATGATAATCTTTATTTGTTGGAAATTGTGACTAACTATAATGAAACCTTGAGTGTGGAATCACGTGGTACTAAGCGAAAAATTGACAATTTCAATTCAGGAGTGCTTTGGCACAAGCGTTTAGGTCACATCTCTAGAAATAGAGTTGAACGACTTGTGTCAGATGGAATTTTAGATTCCATTGACTTCACAGACTTTAACGTTTGTGTAGCATGCATTAAAGGAAAACAAACTAAAGATAAGAAATTAGGCGCATATAGAGCTACAGACGTCTTAGAATTGATACATACGGACATCTGTGGGCCATTTCCAACTCCTTCTTGGAATGGTCAACAATATTTTATATCATTCATAGACGATTATTCTAGATATGCCTACCTTTACCTAATTCACGAAAAGTCCCAATCAATAGACGTGTTCAAATCCTTTAAGGAAGAAGTTGAGAATCAACTTAATAAGAGAATTAAAAAGGTCAAATCTGATCGTGGTGGTGAATACTACGGCAGATATGACGGTTCAAGTGAACAACGTCCGGGACCATTTGCCAAATACCTAGAGAAATGCGGAATCGTCCTACAATACACTATGCCGGGGTCACCCAGCATGAATGGTGTAGCTGAAAGACGAAACATGGCTCTTAAAGATATGGTAAGGAGTATGATTTGCCATTTCACCTTGCCAGAGTCACTCTGGGGAGAGGCATTAAAAATAGCAGCATACATTCTTAATAGAGTACCAACTAAGGCAGCGACTAAAACACCTTATGAGCTTTGGATTGGGCGTAAGCCTAGTCTGAAGCACCTTCATGTTTGGGGGTGTCCAACTGAGGCAAGACCTTATAGGCCGAATGAAAAGAAATTTGAACCCCGAACAATTAGCAGCTATTTTATAGGGTACTCAGAAAAATCAAGGGGCTATAAATTTTATGATCCAAAATTGAGAACAATTTTTGAGACAGGAACGACAACGTTCTTTGAGGATATTGAGTTTGGGGGGAAGATTAAGGTTAAAGACTTTGTCTTTGAGGAAGAATCAGTAACAATTCCAGAACTGATTCTTCCACCAGTTGACTTTCCCATTATTGAACAAACTCAAGATGATCTGGTTGTTCAGGAAGAACAAAATCCACATCAAATTCAAGATTCTCGAGAACAAGTGCCTCAAGAGCCAGCTCCATTGCGGAGATCCACTAGAGAAAGGAAAAATGCTATTTCGGATGATTATGTAGTATTTATCAATGAAGTAGAGGAAAATGTTGGCATGAAGGAAGACGATCCGATCAACTTTCGTCAAGCCATGCAAGAATCCCATTCAGATAAGTGGATCGAAGCAATGAATGAGGAGTATAAGTCTATGCAAGACAATTCAGTTTGGGAACTTATCCCATTACCTGAAGAAGTGAAACCCATTGGTTGCAAATGGATTTTTAAAACCAAGCGGGATTCCGATGGTAATATGGAGAGATATAAGGCACGTCTTGTAGCTAAAGGCTATACTCAAAAGGAAGGGATTGATTATAAAGAGACTTTCTCTCTGGTTTCATCGAAGGACTCTTTAAGAATAACCATGGCTCTTGTTGCTCACTTTGATTTGGAGCTTCATCAAATGGATGTAAAGACAGTGTTTCTCAATGGCAACATTGATGAGACGATCTATATGGTGCAACCAGAAAACTTTGTGTTGGGAGACCTAAAGAATATGGTGTACAAACTAAGAAAATCAATTTATGGGCTAAAACAAGCTTCTCGTCAATGGTACCATAAATTTCATCAAGTAATTCTCTCATTTGGTTTTAAGATGAATACAATTGATGATTGTGTGTATCATAAGTTTAGTGGGAGCAGACATATTTTCCTGGTCTTGTATGTTGATGACATACTGCTTGCCACTAACGATATAGGCATGTTGCACGAAACTAAGAAATTTCTATCAAAGCATTTTGAGATGAAAGATCTCGGTGATGCCTCTTTTGTATTAGAAATTCAGATACATCGAGACAGATCTCGAGGTATTCTTGGATTGTCACAAAAGAGTTATATCGATAAGGTTCTCAAAAGGTTTGGGATACAGGATTGCAAACCAGGGGACACCCCAGTTGCTAAGGGAGACAAGTTTAGTCTAAAACAGTGCCCTAAGGGAAGTTTGGAAATTCAAGAAATGCAAAAGACCCCTTATGCTTAAGCTGTAGGGAGTCTTATGTATGCCCAAGTATGTACGCGTCCAGACATAGCGTTCATAGTAGGGATTTCAGGCAGATATTTAAGCAATCCAGGTCTTGACCATTGGAAAGCAGCCAAGAGGGTCATGAGATATTTGAAGAGAACAATAAACTACATGCTCACATATAGGAGGTCAGACCAGTTAGAGATCACTGGGTACTCTGACTCGGATTTTGCGGGATGCCAAGACAGCTTAAGATCAACTTCAGGCTATGTCTTTCTGTTAGCTGGTGGAGCAGTTTCTTGGCGTAGTGCCAAGCAAGGTCTTACTGCTTCATCAACCATGGCAACATAATTCGTAGCAATTCATGAGGCATCTGACCATGGCATTTGGCTGAGAAATTTTGTCACGGGGCTGCAAATAGTTGAAGGGATTGAAAGACCACTCAAGTTGTATTGTGACAATAGATCAGCAGTCTTGTATTCTAACAATAATAGGAGCTCAACCAAATCAAAACACATTGACATTAAGTTCCTAGTTGTTAAAGAGAAGGTACAAAGTGGACAGATATCCATAGAACACTTAGGGACAAACTCCATGATTGCGGATCCACTCACTAAAGGTCTACCACCCAAGGTCTTTCATGAGCATACTGCTCACATGGGTGTGATACAATTTGAGGAATCTTGATTTTAGTGGGAGTTTCGTCCATTATGTAATTTATGTTCTATGTTTAATTGTAAAATACAAATACATTGTATTTGGATTTTCTGATCAGAAATAAAGATTAAAGTATTCAGTTTTGGTTACTTTGTACATTTAAGTTATGGTATGATCTCATTCAGTAAAGTAGGACCAGTTGAAAATTGACATGCATTGACCAACTTCATGTAATTTTCATGCTACACTTTTCATAATGGGTCTATGTCATTTAGTTGTGTCAGTACGGGTGATCATTGATGGGTTTAGTTGTGCTTATTATGACGAAAGCCTCTTTGGTTCCAAGTGCTGATATGATTGATGGACGGGAAAATTTGGATTATGCTTAAGGTAAGTATAATGAAATTTTTGACGTCATAAAGTCTAACACACTCCTAATGATACATATGTGACCAGTGGGAGATTGTAAGATTTATGGGTCACATATGTAATTAATTAATAAAGTGTGTTAGGGTCATTATATAATTAGCCAATAAACTAGGGGTCAAATAGTATATAATAGTTTACGGCTAAAGAGCATAATAATTATGAAAATTAATAGTGTAGATACCAGACGGTTTCTAATTTAATGAGGGGCTGAATTAGTAATACTGTAATTTGGGATATAACTAATAATAGTTATATATAGGGGTAGTGGTCCCCAAAGCAAACACAACAAGACTATTCAGTTTCACAAACCCTAAAAGAGAAAACTCTATGGTTCTCTAGTTCTCTCTATCCCCATCAAGAGAGCAAGGTCTTCAGGGTGTTTGCTGAGGAAGATCACCCAACCCATTCGCTATATCATCATCATCCCAGGATTTCATTAATGGCAATTCCCACAGGTACGCTTCCGCCTTTGGTTATTCATCATGTAATTGGCATGGATTATAGAGCATAAGCTTATAGGGGTTTTTCCAACATTTTAACCTTCTAAATTTTTTAAAATTCTTCACACTAGTGACATTTATATTTATCTCAAAAAATTAAAAGATAAAATAATATATATATATATATATATATATTTATGTTATAACATAAAAAGTGACATTTAGTTAATGAAATTTAAATAAATAAAAAGGTTCTACGATAAAACTATTCAATTTATTTTAAATGATTTATTTGACAATCTTACACACACACAAAATTTATAAATAAAATATAAAATAATAATTTTATTAAATATTCCTACTAAAATATTGACATATTTGTAGTTCTTACAAAATATATTGATTAATATTATTAATTAAATAAAATTATTAAAAATAATTAATATTACATTAAAAAGTAAAATGATCATTTATTTGAAAATTTTATTTTATAAATGAGATAGTTGAGACTGGAGAGTAATAAAAGTTTAGACGTGGGGTACTTCATGCAAAGAAAGAAAGAATGATATAAGATTGATTTACACATTTTATATACTAAATGGTTTTAGCTGATGGTAAAAGATGTCATACTTCTAATCAAACAAATAATTATCACTACATGCCAACATAATGATTTTATAAGGTATTTTTGTATATATTTACTTCGACAAATACTTTATTTTGTATTCAATAATAACATTCTGTTTTTCTTTAATCAGTGTCTTAAAAATATTCACAAAATCGTTGTTTCTAGTCTAGTACCACCAAATGTGAGTTTTTTGGGCCAAAATCAAATACCCAACGAAACTTTCACATAACTCGCCCATCAAAAGAACGGGTCGGGCTTACATTTACAAAAAGAAGGAAGTCCAAAATCTTTAAATTTATATTTGGGTTAATATCTATTATTTTAATTATTCGATTTTTTTAAAGATGAAGAGGCAAAATCAAGAGGATGGATGAATATTTAGCTTATATTTGTTGATCAAAAACAAAAAAAGAAAGGCAATATTTCGAAAATGAAAAAATATTTAAGAGAGTCCAAGTGAAAAATATTATGATAATAATATCAATTAATTGACTTCAAAATGCATTAATTAAAAAAATTAAAACAAAAACATTGATGGCTGTGGGGTTCGAACCCACGCGCACTTATGTGCAGAAGATCTTAAGTCTTCCCCCTTAACCACTCGGGCAAACCAGCTTCTTGATAACCTCTGCTCATTAATATTCTAATAGCTATCACCCACATCAAACCATATATTTGTTAAACATGTTTGCAACATCGAAAGATAATAAGCATTAGTTAAATAAATATACTTTAGATTATTGCTATTGTGAGTTTTTTTTCCATTACTGCATATTATATATTTTTATATATCATTTAAAAATGTGATTTTTATTCATATTGTTGTGACTATGTAAGAATTAAACTTTTTAAATAATAATATAATTCTATTAGGATTTAATTACCACAATGTAAAAAGGTGTATATAAATAATTAAGCATACCTCTTTAGGTAAATATATATATTTTTGGTACAAACTTGTTGTTGGTCTAAATATATTAACAAATAATGTTATCATAATATAATAGTACAAGTACAGTAAAAATATGATTGCGTCAATATAAAAAATGCGTAGTCAACATATAATATTTAAATACTTTTTTAATAAATCTCATATAAGTCAAGGTTAGTCCAAGTCACTAAGTCAATGACTTTATGCTTCAACAAAAAATATTTACTTAAAAAAGAAGAGAAAAAAGGTCGCTAAACATATTACCAATTTTATTTATATTTAATTGTTAAGATGTTATCTGTTAGACCTTTGAATCAATGTCTATTGTTTAAATCAATGTCTTTGTCACAATTTTACTTTTTACAATTTTAATGATATAAATTTAAATGATTATGTCAGATAATTAAATATGAATTACATTTTATAGAGAAAGTAGAATTGCATAGAGAAAGTAGAATTAGACAATTAAATATTTTTTTTAGATCTTCTAGCCATGCCTTATAATGAGAGTGAGACTCTAATATCGAGGTTCTAATAGTTTTGCTATCGGGCTCTAGTACAAGAAGTATGAGTATGAAGAAACTCACCAAGATGGCCCTCTAAAACAAGCTCCAAATCCCATTTTTTCTCTATACTAAAAATTGCACAATTCACATTGTACTTTAAAACTCTATCACTCGACTTTCACCATTCAATACATGTGCTTCTTTGCGTTGGTTTCTACACTTTTAAATACTCTATATAAGGTCAATTAATTTTACATATTTTATATTAGTGTATTAGTAATTCTAATTTTCAAATTTATTAGCATTACCCGAATATAAGTATTTGTATCTTTTAAAATACACTACCCTATTTATAAATAAAAAATAACAAAAACTGTTATTATAGAAATAATGTTTATAAAAGTCTACATTATTAATGAATCACTCCACAATCTAAAATAATTTGCAAGAGATTATATATATATATATATATATATATAATAGATAAATATTATTGTAGATATATTTATTTTTAATAAATTTCTTTTAAATACTGTAATCTTCCACATTTCAAAAAAAAAATCCATCCTTAATAAACACATAACAAAAAAATGATATACTAGTAATAACAATTATAATAATGCCTTTGATATGGTAAATATAATAACAATTATGATCATGCCTTTGATATTGTAAATAACGTATTATGTCAAAAATGGTATTAATGTTTCTCTATTTGTCTGTTACTTGTGTACTTTTCGTAGCGAATTTTGTACAAAATATTTGGGAGTTGGATTAATTGAAATATTATAATTGAAATTTTTAAAAGTCATGTAGTATTTTTTTTAGAGTATCACACAATTCATATATAGTAGACAAGTTGAAAAAAAATTAGAATTTCAATTTTCACAAATCATACGATTTTCACAATTTTCACAAGTCATATAATTTTCACAAATCACACAATTTTCACAAGTCACACAATTTTCACAAATCACACAATTCAATCAAATAAAATATATCCATTTTATAATTTTCATCTTTGTCAAAAAAATTATTCTTGAAAAAATGCATCAATTTTTTTTATGTTTAAATATTGTCACTTCTAAAAAAATACACATATTAATTAAAACAATTCACAATTAAAGAATAGTATCACACTATATCATATATCAATCATTAACATAAAGTTTGTTAATAGTTAATAGTTGAGTTGTTAATTAGGGTATTAGAATTTGTTGGTTAGAGATTATTTAGTTTATTCTTCTATATATAGTGATATATATATTATCAACATAATAGTGATGTTGTGGCTACTGCCCGCTACCGAGAAGATCCGTGTACTTTATTTGTCTTCTATACGTTATCCACATAAAATGATTTTAATTTATATTTTATTTTAGTTTCAATAAATATTTTTTATATTGTAAAAACTAAATCCAGATAGCAAAATTTAAAAATATTCAAATAATATAATTATTGTAACACTCCAAAATTTGTATATTCCATTTATTCTTATTTATACTAATAATTCTATTATTTATATTTTGTTGTCGTAATTCATATATTTATATAAATATCTTAAATTTTATTTAATAAAAAAAAATGATTGTTAGTTATTCAAGTGAAGTTTAATTTAGGAAGTTAAAAAATTAATGTGTTTGTTATAGTTAGGGAATAAATTAGAAATAAACCCAACAGAAACCTTAAATTCAACTTCTAGTAACTCATTTTGTAGTTAAAACAAAATTTATCATTTGTAAGAATTTGGAGGGGTGTAATTGACAATTTCCATCACACTCCCTTTTACTTAAAACCCAATTGTTAAAAAAATAAAATAAAATAAAATAATGAATGAATGAAAGGAAGAAAGAGGGGGGATGGCACAATGTAACACAACCGTATCAGGAGAAATGAAGGGAAAACAGAAAAGAGAAAAAAAGATGAAAGAAGGGAAAAGAGAAAGAAGAAAAGGAAAGTTAGGGTTTCAATATAGGAGAAGAAGTTTAAAGTTCTTGCATGTTGAGAAGGAAGATGGAAACTCAAACTTCGGGGTCTCAAATCTCTTCTTAAGGTAACATAGAAAACCTTCTTAAAACCTCTCTTAGGTGTGCTTAGAAATCATGTTTTGCATGTTTGGGTATTCAGATAATCTTATTTGATTTTGTATCATAGATTATTAATAATGCATGTTAGGTGTTTGTTTTAATTACTATGAAGAGTTGTTGTTTTATTATTATTGTTGAGTGTTGTGGTTGAGTTTGTGATGAGATGATGACCGTTTAGTATTGGTAATTACTTGATTTTATGCTGAATTATGAATGTAGTTTACTTAGTTGATCATATTAACTTGAAAATATAAAGTTTGAAGTGAAAATAGTATGGTGTTGTATTCAAACCCGTATAGGTATATATTTGGTATTTTTTTCATAACTTTCTCCATAGATAGTGTTTTGAACTGATTTCTATCCCATTAGAAAATAGACTTACTTACCTACGAAATAGGCACTGATTTCACCAATTTTCATTGAGAATTGGTAGAGAAAATTGAATTACAAGTTGGAAAATAATCTATTGTTATGTTTATGTGTAAGTATACCTTATTTTATTAAACTGTACTAATTGAATGCCTATTATTCATAATAAAAATTATATTTATAAACTAGACATCTCAGACTTTCCAAAATGTTATCATTTATTTAAATTGGATATCGTTTGATATTTTAATTAATTTCTCAAAGTTATAGTGTTTCTGCATAAAACGATTATGACATAGGTAAGTTAAGATGATTATAACATAAGCAATAGGAATTGGTTTTGAGTGAAACCAATTGCATTTAAAAGCTTAAATATAACATTTCTTTTATGGAAGTTTGATATATTAAGCGCATGTTCCATGGTGTGAATGAAGATTACTCTTATGTTATGATTAGATATATACTAGATTGTTGTTATTATTAGTATTAGTATTAGTATTCGTATTCGTATTCGTATTTGTATTAGTGTTAGTATTATTATTATTATTATTATTATTATTATTATTATTATTATTATTATTATATATATATATATATATAGGGTTCATTCTAGCTAGATGAACTCTCCATCTATATATGACGGAAGCAAAGGGTAAGTGGGGCACCGCTTACGGACTTAATTATGTCCAATCTTACCAAAAGAGGTTATTCAAGTAGAGGACATTGGGTGAAATCAATGTAGTCTTTATGACTTACTTGATATATTGAGTTTAAGTCATTAGATTACTCATTTCTAATGGCTTAAAGTGTTTGATATATTTGAGGCTAGAGAAAGAAGAGGTATTTGAATATAGCTTACGAAGAAATAATATTATATTAATTTAAAGTATAGTTTACCGAGAGGATTTTCCATGCTTAGCACACCGGCATGGCTGAGAAACATCAATAATTGTTTTAATTAAATCTATGTTACTGAGTTTTATGCTCACTATGTTGAGGGTGATGCTTTCTAGGTAACAGGTAAACATTGAAAGTCTGAAGAGTATCCGGATTTGCTCATTAGCCCTTCAATGTCATGAGTCGGAGTTAGAGTCGGATCACGTCTTGAGTCTAGATTAGAGTCATACTTTAATTAAGTCTTACTTGAAAGTTGTTTTAAATTTATAAGTATTTAGATATTTATGAATTAAAAATTTCAGTTTCATTTGCATTGTATATATTTTTGTTTCATTCATGTTAAAAAAATTAGGCATTACAATTATAAAACTAAAATCATATTTAAATTTAAATTTAATTATGTTCACGTGCACTTTAAATTTGTTATCTCAATACCAATTTTACCCTCACTACCAAAAAAAGGTTAGCAATATTTTTAGTATTGAGTTTAACAAAACTGGCTCATCCGAAGGAGAGCACTCTACAAAATAACAAAGCATAAAAAGACAATAAAGGTGGATAAAAGAAGGACAAAAACAGATAGAAAAGTTGAATATATAAACCTCAAATATAAGCACTTATAAGGGCACTACACATCAAATCCTCTAGGCGTGACAAACCTTAGTGGGGTACATTATTATTATGAACAACATCATATATATATCCCAGTATCCTAACCAACACCACTCTGCCTCTCATGCCTCCTTTCCTCTTTTGGACATTGCATTCAAAACTCAATCATCCTAATTTGGATTATCTCCTTTTCTCCTTTTCTTTTTAAAAAAATAGTAATAAATTAACCATAAACAATGAAGTTACACAAATTACTTCAATCAAACACTTAATAGAGAAGTCCTCAAACAAAAAATAAAGAGAATAGAATTCAGAAACAAAAAAAATGTTTACAAAAGTTTAAAGTAAATGAAACTTTAATTATGATCTAAGGAGACAATAAAATTGATACATTTATTTATGTTTCAGTTGATAAATTGAACCATTCATATCAATTAAAAAATATGAGAAATTAAAGACCTTCATAAAAAATATATTGATGAAAAGAAATAAATAATATCCATATAAATAAAATTAACCTGTATTAAAAATTTCACCACATAAAATAACTTGGTTGAGAAAGAGATTCCACACATAGCTAATTCCATAATTCAAAGCCTTTGTGACAATAAAACTCCCCCTTAAAAGTTACTTATAATTAATTTTAAATTTTAAATCTAACCATTTTTAACAGTGAGAATATTTCTCATATATATAACCCCTTCATATGAGATTAGAGAATCCAAATATTTTGTCCTAACTTTCTAACCAAGTCAACCCAACAATATTCATCATCCATACTAACCAAACACATCACCAACTTTTAAATCTTACATCTATACTCTAACTAACTCTTGTTAGTTTATGTTCTATTTTCGATAATGTAACAAATAATTTCGATCATTAATTTAACATTAGACGTTTAGATACACATTTACCAAATCAACTCTGAATAATGTCTATCATTAATTTAAATCAAACTCAAAACTATTAATCTAAAATAGTAATTTTGTTATGCGTTACTGCATAAAATCTAAATCTCTACTTTGTATCATATTTCCGGCGAAGAGGGGAAAATGTTTGAAACACGACACCGCCTATCGCCGGAAATTGATCCATAACACAACTCCTACATTTCAACCCAAGTGGCTCCACAGCACCAGCAACCTTCCTCCAAACATCATTGTTATACTCATCACATGTCGTTATCGACACCGACATAGTCCCCGGTCGGAAAATCTGAACAACCTTCCTCAAAACATGAACAATGTTGTCATCATTGTTTACAGAGCCCACACATTCAAAGCTTGCATAGCTATAACCATTTTCTGGAGTTACATGAATGGTGGAATACCTTTCTCCATCAATTCCATTCATTGAATAGCCACAAGGGTCGAATGCAAAATCGCAAATTAGTGCTTCTTTGTTGATTTCGTCGATTCCGGTAAGCTCTGTCATTTCTTTTCCGGCAGAGTGGCCGGATTTTTCATCGTACGGTCGCCGGTAAAATTTTCCGGCGAGAATCGGGTCGAGCTCCGTCATGCAAATCTCCATTGTGTATTGATCACGATGATTATGATGATGAAGATTTTGGGTTGCTGTGAAAACATGCCATGAATGAGAGGAAGATTTAGAAGGCAAAATGGAAGCTTTTTTGTAGCAAAGATTTGAAGGGATAGTGTTTTCCACGTAAGAAACTTCATCATTGAATGAAGTGTGAGGGAAAGGTTGTGACTTTGGGAAAATGAAGCTTCCTCTTGTGTAGCAAACAGAGGAGAGTGTGAAGTTTAAGTGATTATTTGCAAAGTAAATTAATGGAATAATTGATTTGAGAAGTTGTGTGGTTCCACAAGTTTTAATTATGATCTTTGTTGGATATACAAAGAGACTTGATTCTGATAAAACATAGGAATCAAAGTAAGAGTTTCCAACTGCTGAAACAACTGTGCATTGAACAGCTTGTAGGATTTGTTGAATGGATTCAAACTCAAGTTTTCTTAGACCAAGTTGGTGATTAATGGTTGGATTATGATCATAGAAATGAAGTTCCAACCTTTTTTCAAACCCTTCAAAACCAGATAATGCCATATTGGTAATAAGGTGAGACTGATTTTGGTGAGTAAAAGGTAGGGGGGTGTGGTTGGAATTTATAGGTGTGTGTGAGTAAGAGTGAGAATGTAGTGTGAGGTTTGAGAAGAGAGCATGCGGGTTATGAAACCAAGAATCATGATTTTAGGCATAATGAAGTGAATGGGATTATGATATGAAACAATTTTTATTTTTAGCTCAATCTTCTTAAATATCAGAGACAACAACAGCAAAACAGAATTAATATTGGTTATGCTCATCATAAGTTTTTTAATCACTGCTTATTTTATAGACTTCTAGCTACCTCTTCATAGCTTCCACTTTCCAATATTACATAACGGTAAGAATATATAAACAGAGTTTTTTTGCATTTTCTCTTAACTAGTACTATATTAGGAATTAAAGTATACTTACATAGTTACTAAATGAAAAGTGAAAGTTAACAATTTAGAAGTTTTTTTTTTTTTTGTTAATTATATTATTAGTGTGAAATATTTATTGATATTGTTGATATAGATAACATGTAACAGAAAATTTGACTGAATACTTTTTAGTAATTAAAGTCTTTCCTCTCAATTAAATCATATTTTTTTCTATATACAAGATTGGAATATAAGATTTTGAGATATATTACTAGTAGAATTTAAAAGTTTTAGGGAAATAAATTTAATGTTTCAATTTTTTTTTTGCATTTGGTGAATAATGTTGGCTTAATGTCTATTTTATAACTAAAAAAATTGAAAAATGGAAGGATATGTTGGCACTAATTTGACCAGAATGATTGGTTAAACTTATGATAAGTGAGAGAAATAATTGTGTTGAAACCATATCATATATGCACTTCTTTTCACAATGACAAAGAAACTTGAGATTTTGTAGGAGTTCAAGAACTTGTGAATTTGATCTCATGACTCACCATTCAACCTAACTATATTAATGATAATTCTAATAAAATAGAAACATAATCATAAAACAATGCTAGAGCCTAGCTAGATATATACACTTGTATTGTTGTTCTACAAGACAATGTAATTATGAATTACGTAGAGAGGTTAATTAAAACATGTTAGTTAATTAACTAATTAATTAGAGCTATATCACTAGATTAAAACAGATCATTTTGTACACAAAATGAGAGACCTGTGTATACAAAGTCACAATCACTAATTAGAGAACTTTGTTTGATTAATGTGAGCATACACATGATTAATTAATTGAATAATGGTCACTGCATAATAATAATAATAATAAATAAATAAATAAAAATAATAATTTTTTTTAATATTATTATTTTGAAGGAAGCAAATGAAAAAAACAAAAGAAAGTAGGCGTGGCAGGAAAATAATTAGAATATCCTTGAATTGGGGAGGGAGCTCCGTACGTGAACTGAAAATCACTAACATCATTTTTATTCTTCATGCAGTTTCATGTACCAAGGTGACATTATAATTATTTTTTAGATTTCTTGTATTTTTATATAAGCTTGCATGCACATTTCTTAACCATGTGTCACCCATCTAAACTATAAAGGATTCTTTTTGTCTTCCAAAAGATTACTCTTAAAAGCTTGGTTAATAAAATAATTAATTAACGTTCATCATTATTAAGATTAAAATTTCCTTTTAAAATCATCCATGATATTTCAACATAAAAAATTAGACATCGTGTACTCATATTTTATAAAAATACATTTTAATTAATAACTTTTCACAATAGAAACTCTCACTAGACTTAAATGTACAATATTTATTTTATATTTTTTTATTTATTGTATTTAATAAGTATTTTTTTCTCCAACCCAACACCTAATTTTGTATTATTAAATATGTCATTTCAATAATTCTATATCATCATATTTTAATATTTATTTATTTTAATATAATTTATTAAATGAGATCTTATAGTTTTTATAATGAAGGTGTTTAGTGCCATAACAAATAAGCACCTCCATTGTAAACTAAAAAATATGAATATATATAGATAATGATAGCTAACAAGAGACTATCTTCTCACTTTTTCGCAGATATCACTCAATAAATTCTATTAAAATAAATAAATATTATTGAAATATAATAATATAAAATTATTAGTGAAATTTATTTAATATTTTTTTAAGTGTTGGATGGAAGACTAATGTTCATTAAGGATTATG
The DNA here is from genome assembly GCA_037974835.1 of Cicer judaicum. Taxonomy (NCBI): domain Eukaryota; kingdom Viridiplantae; phylum Streptophyta; class Magnoliopsida; order Fabales; family Fabaceae; genus Cicer; species Cicer judaicum. The sequence continues at coordinate 10,308,419 of JBBPBS010001075.1, read as the reverse complement.
AATTTATAATTAAAAAATTAAAAATGAATTATGTGTACATATGAGACTCATTTAAACACTCAAATTAAAGAGTTTCGTCGTAAACATTCTTAAGTGCTAATAGTGCCACCTTATTTGAGCATAAAGATCATCTAGATTGATGATAATGTTTAACTAGCTAGTGTTGATATAGAAGTAACAGTAAAATTGAAGGGTAATAAGTGATATATGGTCTTTTAAAAGAAGTTTGTCTATGCCGACAGTTAAAATGAACTTCTCCATCATGTATTGTAGACTTCTCCTTAACTTCCAACTTACGAGTTGTAGTGAAGATTAAATTATGAATAATAAATTAATTGAACATAATGAAGCTTACATTACGGATATAAAAGGTGTCACTAATTTTGAACAAAAAAGGAAATTAAAGATAGTGAAGCTAGTGGGCTACAATGTGCATTATAGGAAAAAGGATATTGGTAAATTTGAAAGGTAATGATGAAAAAATATGTGAGTTGAGAATAAAAATCTTTGCAGTGTATAAGAGGTAGAATTTGAAATGCATGCGCAATACACCAAACTCAAACACTATCATCTCACTATTTGTCCACACATTCGCTATCTTACACGCAACCCAAACCAATTACCAATTACCAATTCCCAACCACAAACACTTCTCCTTACTACATTCTTCTTTCACTAATAGTACTCACATCTTGTTACATCACTTAATTTTCATTTAAAACTTTTAATTTATTTCTTATTATCGTTTAATATATCATCAATTTAAAATTTAAGTGTGAGTCTATCTATTCATCTTAGTTGAGAGTCAATATCAATAAAAATAAATTATTTTTAGAGGCGGAACTAGAATTTTAGACCAGTTGAGATCAACACTAAAAATATTATATGATTGAAATTTAAAACGTATTATTTTTATTGATAAAAAAAATACAAGAATTACAAATAAAACTTAATTTAAAAAAGCATAAAGTGATCTTAAATTTATTTTATTTACTTGCATACTCGTGCCTATGACATAAAACATTAGGCAGCATTTTCTTCATTATATCATTTGTTCATTATTTTAATTGTTCAAGAAAATTAAATTAAATTTTTCTTATATACAAGATACCCAAAAAGATTTTTAAAAAATTACTTTAGAGTATTAGATAATAACTATATGGTTAGATAAAATTGAAGAACCTTTCAACTATCAATAGGTTTTTAGTTAATAGATTATTAGATTAATGTTGAAAATTCAGCAGGACCCAAATCTTCTCAAAGAATAATATAACTTCGTCTCTGGTTCGATGATCATCGTCAAAAAAAAAAAATTCGACATAAATAAACGGTGATATTTAATCATTGATTTTGATGCCATTGTCGAATCATGAGGATATTTGAGGGATCATCGTTTAGATTAAAAACAACTACACAAATGAATTGTACATTATATATTCATCTAAAATCTAAAGAAATTTTAATAAATGAATAATCACCCTTACATAAGTTTAACATCCACTTTTACATTAAATATAAAACCCTTAATCACATTCTTACATAACCATCACTTATATTTAGAAAAAGATTTTTTTTTTTTAAATCACTATATATGTCATTTCAAATCTTGTTAAGATATGATGATGATGATTAAGAGATGATGATGATTAAAATACAATTGTTTAGATGAGAAAAACGAGACTACATATGTTTTATACATAGTACTCCATTGAACAAATCATCCTAATTAAAAAAGTTGACGGTAATATTGAATTTGTTAATTATTAATATAATTTTTTTATATATAATTTTATTCTTCAAGAAAGAGAATCGTTTAATTTCTTTATTATAGTATTTACTTTAATAAAAAAAATTAATTAATGCAGATGAAAATTTAAAAAGAATCTTTAATAAGGATAAATAAATTTATCAAAGGAGTCTTATATTCAGAAGCATACATAGTAGTTTAAAAAGAGATAAAATTACCAAAGATAGGTAGACAATAGCTACCAAATGTCATAACATACCTCCAACTTTTTTAGATCTAAAGTTTCAAAAAAAATCTCAAACATCTTTAAATAATATGATTTTTTTGTCTTAAAATATGTTATAAATATCATTACAATTAAAAGTCTAACATAACAATATCGATATTTATCAATTTAAATATAATTTAAGGATAATAATCTGATTTTTAATTAAGGTGATTTTTACTATATTCAACTTACATACATTTTTAGTTAAAAGTTAAAAATACAACAGTAAAAAAGATAAGAAATTATCTCATGTAGAAAAAAAAAACTTGATGAGATCATGTTTCTAGTTTCAACCATCAAATTATCTATCTTTATTTTTAAATATTTTTTGTTCTTATTCAAGACATTAGAGCATCTCCAACAGTGAATTTAATATGGGTTCTTTAGATGGGTCCACTGTGCCACATCATCTTGAAACAATTCACTCATTTTCTACTCCAACGGTAAACTCAACATGATTCAAGTTCTACTATGCCACATCACCCTAAATCAACTTTTTTTTTTACTATTTAACTTTTAAAAAATTATATTATATTCCATTACTTTAATTTATACGTTAATATTTAATTTTATTATAACTTAAAATATTAATTTAATAAAAAATAAACAAAAAAGTACCGTTAATAAATTTTTTAATAAACTTCTGTAACAAAAATTGTGAAGAAAAATTATGAGTAATAAATTGTTCCTATTAATGAGCTAACAATTGTAATTAAAGGAAAAAAAAGGCTAACGGTGGTATATTAACTAAGAAAAAGTTAATGGTTACAAAATTATTATTATTTAATAAATTAAAAAGAAGTTAACGGCTATAAATTAATAAAAAATGATAAATTTATTATTATTAATAAATTAATATAAGTTAACTTCTATGAAGCATCGTTCCTTCCTCACACTACCATGATGACACCTTGGTACAACTCCAACGGTGAACCCATCCCGTTGAAGATGCTCTTAGAGTAAGGATTACTAAAATTGAATATAAAAAAATCCATTTCTAATAAAATAGAGAGACAAAATACTCAAAATTATCCTTCTATTAGATATTTTTTGTGAAAATTTAATAATTTAAACGTTTAAATAAAATGATATTCAAGAAAATGAGTGAAAACTTAAAATTTAGAATTGAAACCTCATTAGTTAGTGTTTCATTTTATAATAAAAAAAATGTTAAATTAGTTTTAAGTAAAAATAAATTAAACATAAAACTAAAATAAATTCTATTAAAAAAATAATCAAAATTAAAACCAAATATATAGTTTAGTCGTAACGTTTGGCCCCACTAAAAGTTGAAGCAACTTTCTAAACCTCATAGAAGCTAAAAAGCAAAGACCATCTTCATTTGTTAAGCCTAAATTAATCATAATAATGCAAACATAAAACACATGATTGGTCCCACTATGTAACTACCCTACATGGGTACACATGATCTAGCATGTATCCTAACTTGATGGCACACTTGGGCCAAGTCCATCTTTGTATCGAGTGTTAATGAGACTTTGAAGGACATCATGTCCCCACTAACCCCTTAACTTCAAGACATTGCCATCATCAGTTGCCAACGAACAAGCGGTTTTTAGCCGCCATACTTGTTTGCATGCGCATATTCTACATTACTACATCAACACAATTTCGGATCTAAATATTTTCAACGTGGAAATTCTTAAACTATGTTTCAATTTTAAATGACGGTTTAACAACTTTAAATAGTTTGATTGAAATGCTAAAATAATTAGATTTCAATTAATCGTTTTGGATTTTTTTTGAAGATTGCGAACAAGTATTATGAGTTTGATTTTTTATAACTTAGTGTAGACTACTAATGAGCATCCTAGAAGTGGTACTGTACCATGCGCACAAAATTTGGTAAAATCGTTACAAGGGAGCCCACCTGGCTGCTACTCAAAGTTTGGAAATGTATATGGTTCCCTAGCTATAATGTTCATATTGTGCATGCATTGAAGAGTTTGAAGCCATGTAAAGTGGTTAATTTATGTGCTCTCATTCATTCCTTTCTTTCAACAACTATTTTGTATCTAGGCGTATCCTTCTCTAGCTTTGACAATACTTTTTCTAATCTTCTCTACCAACATGATGTGACCTGCAACTTGAGCACGACATCATGAGTGTGTGCACTAGGAGTGAAAATCGTATAGGTTGCTATGTTTTGTAAGACTAATTAGTTTACTCAGAAAAAAAAATATTAATTGAATTTTTATTTTATTTTTTATTTTCATCAATTCATAGAATTCATTTTTAATTTTAAAAGTTGATAATTTTAATTTATTATTTATATTTTTTATTATAAAATTACAATTTCATATATTTTAAATTATATATCATATTACTTTATGATATAGAATTATTTAAATGTATAAATTATTCATATTATATTAATTAAATTAAAAAAATAAACAATTTATGAAGTTAAAATTTAAAATTTTAAATATTACGATTTCATAGATGTTAATTATTCTATATTATCATATCATATATGTTACATTATTTAAAGTATATCACATCGCTATGTTTTAGTTAAAAAATTATAATGAGTGATAAAAACGGTCAGATTTTAGAATCGATAAATAGACTAAAATTACAAATAAATCTAAAATAATCAAGGCTTGAATCTAATGTGTTACTTGTTGTAAACTAATTTTTTTAGACCTAACTTATATATTTGAAAGTTCGACACTACTGATTAGCCTAATTAACATATGTTTTATTTTAATAACGTAAATAATTTAACTTATATTTAAATAAATTAATAAGTTAAAATTTTAATTAAATTAAATTCTATCTTGAGATATAATTAATATGATATTTGTAATGTATGCTTAAGAAATTTGTAGGATGAATGCGTGAGTGGAGCTAAGCAAGATTGACCTAACTCCAAAAAATTTGGAATTTACAATCTTTAAATTCATCTTGACCTAATTCAGAAAATTAAGATTTACAATCTTCAAATCCTTTGTGACCAAACTCGTATAACCGATAAAAAAAAGTTATGAGTAGTGAGACAAATTGACTCATCTAATCAGTTTTTGTTTATATTTAATTAATTACATAAGTTTATTATTATTGTTCTTGAGTTTTAATATTTTATTTTTTATTTTTCTATTTTTATTAATATACACAATTGATCTCCTTATTTTAAAATATAATAATGTTGATATTTTTTATAATTTTTTTAACTAAAAAATTATGATGTAACATATTTTCAGTTATATGATATATGGTACAATAATATTGAATAATTAATATGCATGAAGTTGCAATAAAATCTTCTAACAACTTCAATTTGAATTTATGAAATTAATCTTCTAACAACTTAGATTTCGATTTATAAAATTATTTATTTGTGTAATTTAATTAACAATATATAAATAATGAATGTATCTAAATGTTTTTATATTATAAAATGATACGTTACATCATTTAAAAATATATCAAATCAATTTTAGATACAAAATATAGGAGAGAGACAAAAAAAAACTTGAATTTTAAAATAGAAAATAATAACTTGTGCCCTTAGGACACAAACTAGTATACTAAATATAAATTTTATATTAAAAATTATGTATTTTTTCTCGAAAATTATATACAATATTTTTTAATACATTTGAGGAATACTTTATTTGTGTTCTCAAGACCTTTTTAAAATAAAAAAATCGATCTCAAAATTGTTAAACAAAACTATAATTAATCTTTAAAATGCAATCAAATATTTCCGTTTTAGATCGATTAATAATCAAATATGAAAAATATATATCTATTTTATTATTTATATTAAGAAAATTATAGATATAAAATCTATTAAGATTAAAATGACATTCTCTTTAATTTTATTATAAATAAAAAATAAATTAAAAAGTTAATATATTTAATTTAAATTTCAAACTAAATATATTAATTTTTTTAACTATTTTCGTTTATTTTTTAAAGTAAAGAGTATTACTATTAGGTTGAAAATTAGTAGTAACTCGTTAGTAGTGAATGAAATTGGTTGTTGTGAAGGATGGATTGCACAAGAATCATTCCTCGTAGTTGTGCTGAGATTTGTTGAAACATAATCTAAGCTTCGAAGTGGCTAATATCTATCTTAAAAAATAGAAGTTCCCCATAATAATAATAAAATAAAATAAAGACATTGTAAAGAGAGAGAACTTTTAGGATGACCTGTCAATGGCAGAGCAGTGAGATTGAGAGGAGAGAAAAATCAATCTCGAAAAAGGGGTTCCTAGATTCATATCATTCCACATCATTAATTCCCTTGTGCTTCTGCTTCCATTCAAACTGAAAACAAAACAAACGCATCTTAATATTGTATTTTTTTTTAAATATATTTATTTATAAATCAATTTAATCAATAAAATTATTAATACAAAAAATATATTAATTTGTAATTTTGATATGTTGATTAAAATAATATAATGACATTGTTTCGTATATTTAACGTGTAAAATTGTCTTTTAGTGGAATATTGATAACGTGAGTGAGTGAGAGATACATGGAGGCCATCATGTTCCCTCTGCTCCATACTCTTCATAAACATTATAGTATTTTATGATTAATTAATTGTACCATTATAATTGAACTTTCTAATTCCCCGACTCCAAGTTAGTTTGTAGCTTTGGGAAATCTCTTGGACATTGAAAAAGATTTAGCAAGTGTCTTGGAACTCTTAATCCCTATTATTATTTCATTTATTACTAATTTATGGTTAACAATGAAGTTTTACCTGAAAAAATCTTGAGTTTGATTTATGATATAGAAAACAAATACTAGTTAATCAGAAAAAACAATAAGGTAAATTGGGCATGCGCATATATCAAAGTTAGTAATATCCTGATACTATTTAATTTTCTTTGTTTGATCTAGAAGCTATTAGTATTAGATTTCTTTCTTGATTTTAGTAACCAACTTGTTCACAGCTGTCTCAAAATATTTGGCATGCATCATAGGCATGGCCTTTTGCTTTTGCAGTGAACTTTTTCCCTGCTAGCTGCTAAGATTCTCTCTGTGGGGTAAAAAGTTTATCTATACTAGTTAATCCGTACGTATGGAGACAAGAATCTTCTACTATGTATTAAGAATTGTTTAGAGAGCTGTCTGTAAGGATTGATACTAAGAATAAGATTAGTAAATCCTTATATAGATATCATATAATCATTTCAATGTTAATATATGTTATTTATGCATAACGTGGAGTGAATAATGCTTGTGTCTTGCAGGATAAGTGCCCCCTTCATACCACTTAATATTTTATTTAAAAAAACACTAAAAAGGTGTAAAAGAAGTCCTTAAAACATTGAATATTAAAAATGTTTTGTTGACATCTATGAATATGGTCCTCTTCTAGATATGTATACTGAGTAGTGACTTTTTACATCTTCAAAAGTTGGATTTAACTTGGGTAAAAGATCCTGTCAAAAATAACTTAGGTAAAAAAGATCCTTCAATGTCCAAACATTAAAATATGTTTACAAGTTATTTGCCTGTCTTCTAGTTTGACTTGTTTTGTACCACCAATTTGTAACCTCTTTGGAGGGACAGGGGTGAAACATAAGCACTTACATTTATGAGTTGAAAATGGAATAAAAAATTGCTAAAAAGTTTATTACCAAAAATATTAACAAAGAAAAGTATATAAAAGTTGAAATAGTAGTAACATGTGATGATAAGAATTTTTGCATAAAATCCAACCATTGCGCATGGTGCATGCAATCCCAGTGAGCTAAACAATATGATGATCAATAGCTTTATATGCCAATAGTATAGCTATATTCAGTTAATATTGACATTTTAAATTATGAGACCCTATATCCAAAAAAAAAAAAACAATTTGTTTCACATACCACAATTACAAGTTCACTAAAAAGAATTAAAGGTTGCATCAAAATAATAATTAAAAGTTCAAAAATTAATTTAATTGGGGGAACTCTAACTAGTCAAGTTTTTTTTTTTTTTTTTCTATTGGCCTAGTGGCCAACACTTACACATCAGTGTCATGTTTAAACCCACGCAGCCACTCCTGTCCAATAGTACTTACCAATGCACTACAACGTAATCAAGTGTTTTGGAATTGGGATAAAAATGGCAATTTAATTTTCCGTAAGCAAGTTTTTTCTTCACATATAATTATGTAACAAGTTAACCTTCCTAACTATTTTTCCATGGTTGACCATAGAGTTTCAGATAAGTATTTCATGAAAAATCTAATACGCTGGAAAGAGAAATTCTTATACAGATTTGAGATTAAAAAAATCTCCAGAAAAGCATCCTAATTATCACTAAGAGAACTACCAAAAGTGAGATAGCTGGATAGACGAGATAACTACTAATTTTTGGGTAAATTATAAAAATATACTATATAAACTTATATTTAATGTAAAATTAACAAATAATTTCATCTCTAAAACATTCATAATTAGTAATAAAAATCTAAAGTGTTATTCTTAGTCAAAACATACATTAAAATACCAACAAAATTCAAAAAAATAAAAGTGATGTATATTGAAGTCTTGAACAAAGAGTAATAAATTAATTAAATATTCAAACTCAAATGCATATTCTAACATAGAAATCGGGATCTTATTTCACCCTGTCGCGGAGCATGCCATCGCAAACACTGAAATTAACTATCTAGGGATAAACTACAATGGTGAGTGAAGAATACAACAGTATAACAAACAAAAACAAAAAATTTATTCCATGTTACATAATATATATATATATACAATGGTGAGTCAAAAGTACAACAGTATAAACATGCAACTACCTCCAACACAACCTGTAAAACATTCCTTCAGCTAAAATTCCAGTGATTGAACAGACTTTTTTATAGGCAGTATAATTTATGGAATTGAAGATATAAAAACTACTAGAGTCGAGCACAAGGTTGAGTCTAGGTAAATCAAATCAACGCAGGTATTTATTTTCTTTTAACAAAGTTTTCTGTGTTACATCAATTTCAGAGTCGATAAACTTCTTCAACTATATCTATCCATAAATCAATACAACACATATTTAACTAGGCCTATTGATTGGTTCCTACCCCCTTGGCACTCCTACGACAAGGTCTCTGGAGTGTTCATGAGGCTAAAATATGACAATTAGTAGCAGTAAAACCTTATTGACTAAGGGAACAAAACTTCTGTTTGAGTGGAAACATATACAGCCATGCCATAGTGTTACAAGTTTATTTATATTCACACACCAAAATGTAAAAACCTGGACGATATGTGTATACATATATATATATATATATATATATATATTATGTAACAAAGGAAGCCTAAAGGTCCACACACAAGTAGGAAATGACAGAGCCTGCTCGGCGCTTGGTCCGCTGGCTAACCTTCCACTTCTCAACAAGAACCTTTTTTATGTTGGGACAACTAGAAACCACGGTGGCCACACCAGCTGCAGTTATGCTAGAGCAATAAACCATGTGGCATGACTCTAGCATGGTGCAACTTTTTACAAGATGGGCTAAACCAACATCTGTTATTTGACGGCAGTGAGAAAGTACTATTTCTTTAAGCAATGGACAGTGTTCTCCCAACTCAGCCATAGCCATATCGCCCAAATTCTGCAGTTGAATTAAGCAATGCAATGAAAAGGAAAAGCATAACAATAAAATTGCAAGACATCATTAGTTTATACTAGCAGCATATAAGTTGACCAGTTCATATATTCTTGTGTACAAACTTGGGCTCAGTTCATATATTCTACCACTTTACCGATCTTCCTTCTTTAGACAACAACATCCATGCTGATATATAAGCCTCAAAGAAAAGTTTGGTATCATAATGTAGAGGAGGGGACATCTATTGAGTAAGTTTTTTTAATGCTGAGAGAAGAGTCAATCTTGACCACATATTTTAGTTGTTTAATAATCTAAATTGTGGTCAAATTTGTGTCAAAATATCATTCTCTTAAAGAAACTACATCACTTTGGGTATAAAGGAGAGATTAAAAACACACCTGCAGTACACTCACGTCCAGATAACAGAGTTGAGGGGAACCCCTTGCAATGGCTATCACTCCAGCATCTCCAATTTGGTGGCAACCACTAACATTCAGATAATGAAGTGAACAGCCCTCAGCTATAGCAATAAGGGCCCCATCCCCCACCCTAGCAATTTACCAAAGCAGTTAAGGTTGACATATTCCACGATAAAAATACAGAAGATGCTCAGAAGTTATTGAGAGCTAGCCAATCAATTTGAAACAAACTAAAAAAGAAAAAGATGTAATATGAATTCTCTGACATCAGTAACAATAGGAATGATAAAGAAACACTTTTTTTTGACACACTTGAACCAACATATTATGATTAATACATTTCCAAAAAAGTCAACACATTTTATAAAAAGCAATCAGTTATGATGGAACTAAATTAAGCTTTTGAAAAATGAACCAATCATGCAAAATATTTCAAAAGCCTGTTGCAAATATTTCTCTAATGATAACAATAAAATAATAGAACACATGTATCTGAGAATTTCAATGGAGAGGAAGAATAAAAAAGCTGTGAATAAGGTCTTACCTGTCACAGAATCGAATGCTAAGATCAGTTAGCGACTTGCAGTTCTCACCAACAGCACTGATCCCCTTGTTGCCAATCTGTTACAGGGGAAAGAAAGCAGATAATACCAGGACAAAGAGCCAAAAATGTATAAACATCAACCATAAAACTTAGTTGAATAAGATAGGTTTACTGCTTAAATTGGATATATAATAAATATTTATTTAATTGAGAATGAAGAAAACGAGAGTGCATATGGGAAATTGGGAGTTCAAATATTTTACATAGATGAGCTATATTATATATATATATATATTATTGAGAAAGAAGAAATATAAACATGAATAATTCAATCATATAATAGTCTAACAAAGGAACGAGAGTGGATAATAATTAATAATTAAAGAAGAATTAAATACAGTGAAGCATCTTATGCAAAAAACCTAAATAACAAGGCATAGCATGTAGCCTTAAAAAGGGAGGACTAGTGCAACAATTAACTTGCAATTGGGTATAATCTTGGTAAAAAAAGGTGTCATTTATTCCTCTTTTTAAAGGCCGACATGTAGTTACAGATTATTCAGGGAATCGTTTTTATTCTTTAATTGAATCATTCTTATTCTTTAATACAATGTATATACTATGTACCCTATCCCTCCTTCTTTAGAGCAACCTGCTATCTGTTGGCTTAAAATCCAGAACAAAAGATGCAAGGCAAATAGTTATTCAACAAATAAGAAACCTTGATCAAAGCACTGCAAATGCAATTGATGAAAGCATCAAAAGCAAATCCCTTTACTTTCTTTTATTGGAATTGAGTGGGGGATAAGGGTTAGTCAAAATCGGAGATCTTACAAATGAATGGAAGGAGGGTATGAGATTACATATCATGGATTAGTAACACAAATAATAGTAAATTCCTAGGAGAATATCAAAATTATTTTAATTTTAACATAAAAATATGATAATAGAATTAATAGTATAATAACATGTGGAGTAATAAATATAATTCAAGAATGTAGATTTTAATACATTTTCAGTTATTTTATTGTTAATATTTTAAAGATAATATATATTTAAAACATTAGGAAAAGAAAAAAAAATGGTCATGAAGGGAAAAGGTCAGTTCAGAATTAATAGAGAAGCATTAGGTCAGTTCATAATTAAAACAGCAACCAGTGAGCATAACAGAGTTTCTAAAGGAGGAAGAAGCAGGGACCAGAAACAACTGAGTTTCAACTTTAATAGAGCAAACCAGAATAACAATTGCACAGATGGAAGAGAATATGGTTTAGTAGTTATTCCAAATACAGAATAGGAAAATATTACTTCCCAAATAAGGTTAGTTATAGGAGTTTTTGGAAAAACGAGTCTTCTTTCAAAATCATATTGATTCCTTGACTTACAGGATTCACAGGCAAGATCACCTATTCTATACTATCCTATCAAATTGCATTCTAGCATGAGATTCAAAAATCACTACTATACAATCTAAATCGCAAATTCGACTATCTTGGTGGGGAGAGAAAGAGATAACTATTTTCATTCACCCCTGGTATCTCAGAAATGCATGTTAAATGAAATAGTTATGACAGATTAAAATAATTTTCAAAAAACAGAGCTCTGCATTTGAAATTTTTACCTAAAAATAAATCTGTAAGCATAAGCTTTGCTTGGACTATGTTGAGGTAAAATGATATATGAGGGTGAACTGTGAGCGAAAAATTAATTAATTTGAAATATTAAAAAGACAAATTAGTAGAATCACGATTAATGCGTTCCAGAATTAATTCTAGCCAAAATGAATAAAACCATTATCCTAGTTTATAATGTGCAGAATGAATTTTGAAAGTCATCCCCCCAAAAAACATGTTTGAAGCTAAAAATGAAGCTACACATAGAGAATGACATTTTCATGTAAAAAATCAAACATGAACACAGATGGAGCACCTCATAACAGCGACGGATATGAAGCTTCTTTAAATTCTTGCAGCCAGTAGCTATACCACACATGGCTTCATCTCCAATGCTTGAGCAATCTACCAAGTGAAGAGCTTGCAAGAATTGACAACCCTTTCCAACCTGAAGAAGCCCAAGATCACCAATTCTTTGGCAGTAAAGCAATGCTAACTCAGAGAGATGCCTGCACAATAAAGAACTAAGATTTAGCATCACTGATGGAAAATTGAACATTATAGAATTTATGTCATCAAACATTATGGCCATATCACAGACTAATTTTTTAAGAAAGAGCCATAACATGGATCATAAATCTTCCAGTTTTATGCATTTCTGTCCATGCATCTATAAGAAAATTACAGTTTCACTTAGATAAAAACATACTTGCATGATTTCCCAACAGATTCAAGTCCCAAAGTTCCAATGTTGTGGCACCCATTGACTTCGAGATGAGTAAGTTCCTTGCACCCAGTAGCAATTGCTTCCAAGCCCTTGTCACTTAGGAAATAACAATCACTTAAAGTCAAATTCTTTAACTTCTTACATCCATTCCCAATAGCACGCAAACCCCTGAATGGAACATTAATAAAATGAGGAATATTACTAACTATACCGGGAAAAAAATTGTTGAATGTAAAACTAATTATGTGCCCAAATACAACCCAAAGACTGCAGCCCTTTAAAAATTTAAACACACGATTTTAAAAAATAATCAGGAAAGAGGGGTTATAAGAACATCTGCTTTAAATAGATCAACCCTTCAAATGGTCGATTCAGTCATATCAAAAGAAAAGAATTTTCAATTTGTACTAAATTCGGTGCATCCTATATTATAACATTTCATAACAAATAAAGATAAGCATTGTTTGTGATTTTGTGCAAATTCAAACATTGTCAAAAGAAATAAATTCCTCAAAAACCAATCATGAAAAAGCAGCTCACTTATCGGTAAATCTCTGAAAACTATATAGAGCCAATAATTCCAAAGACAAACAACTGACGCCTACAGCTTTCAAAGCATCATCTGTAAGATTAATACATTGCAGCTTCAGAACTTTCAAATGCGGGCATCCTTTTGCCACAGAAAGCACCCCTTGATTGTGGATGAATTCAGAGTCCAAAGACAAGGTCTCAAGGGATCCACAGTGTGATGCTACAGCTTCCATTGAGATGTCAGTTATTTTGGCGCAAGCCGCTACACCAAGAGATTTTAATGATTTCCCCACGCCTAAAGCTAATTCAACCAAACCCATATCAGTTAAGCCTTCACAGAAACGCAGATTCAAATCTTCAAGCTGCTTGCAACACTGTCCAACAGCAGCCAAACCTTGATCTCCCACATAACAACCCTAAAGGAAAATCTCAGTAGTTATAGAAATAAGCATGCATCATTCATACCATTATCTTCTAGAATCCTATAAGTTGTTAGAGTAGCAACACAAATGAAGCATTGATAGGCAAAATGAGCCTGAGTGTCTCATGTTCTAGGCCCCTATTTGGATAAGCAACTTAATTAAGCGCTTATTATATAAGTGTTAATGTATAAGCTATTCCTATAACAAAAAAATAAGTCATATTGTTTTCTTATAAGCTAGCCTGAAGAGCTTATGGAAATAAGCTGAAAATGGCTTATAAACATGTCATAAGTTGTTTCCATAAGCTATCTCAAAGAGTCGCAAGGGTGTTATGTGTTAATACTAGTAGATAAGCTCAAATAAGCAAATCTAAACAGGCTCCTAATGCTTCTAAAAACATGAACTCTCGCCCTTTTGGCCTTAAGACACTACAAAGGCTTAACTTTCAATTCAAACCATCTACATACATTAGCCTAGCGAATCAATAATAACCATAAACAATTTTCCCTATAAGAGAAGTTAATTTTCCTAAAAAAACCACCTTCATTAATCTGATTGCACAAGATGGCTAAACCTAAACAGGTAATAAATGTTCCAAGGAAATGAATTATTGTGAAAAGGAAACAAATAAACATTAGTTTCCTTCAATATGAGAAAAACCTGCAAGTCCAAGGCTTTCAAAGAAGCGCATTTCCGAGCGAGTGATGATAATCCATCACTGGTGACATTAGAACACCAAATTAACCTCAATTTCTCGAGCTTAGGAAATCCATCAGCGAGAGCATCTAAACCAATATCAGACAAACAAAGCGAATCAAAATAACTCTCCTCAGAAGAAGAGCCATTTTTCTGGTTAACGTAATGAAGCTTCAACGACGAACCCGAAGAATTGTCGCCGGTTACGCGTCTTCTCCCCTAATAAAAAAAATGATAAAAATTAAAATTTATAAAAAAAAAATTGAAATTAGAAATGAAAATGGAGAATTGGTAATTGTACTGACGAGTTGAACGGGAAGGGAAACGGAGAGGCGTTCATCGATGTGAACGGTGGTGACGTTGGAGAAACGAGAAGCGATGAGTTGAACAAAGAGGTCAGGGGAACCGGTGGCGCCGATACGGATGGAGGTTCGGGTGAGGCGTTCGAGGCGGAGCCATCGAGAGCAGACGAGGGAGCAGGAGTCGCGGGTTGATTTGGAATCGAGGCGGCGGAAGATCTCGACGATTAACTCGTCGGGAAGACACGTGTTGATCCAATCGTGACCTTTCATTTGATTGAAATTGAAGAATTGAGGTTGGGAACCAGAGAGTACATAAATCAGATCCACACACTTGCGTCAAGTTCGGTGTTTTGTTGCTATGGTTATGGTATTTATTATTTTATGCGCCACCGAGTGAAACTAATATACTTTTTTCATCAATCATTTCTTTTTTCTTAAACAAGAGAAGAATCATTTTTTTTTTAATAATTCAAAAGGAAGAAGAATCATTTTAGCTATTTTTTAAGAATCTAGTTTTTTTTTTTTTTATGAAATAATCTTTTTTTTTTTTTTAAGAATATGTATATCGTCGTTGGTTTTATATTGTAGTTATTACTTGAATATATAATAATAACTCATTATTAATACTACTGACTTATTTTCTTTATATTGTAGGGATTAAATCATAATCATTGGAGTGGTGCTACTATAGATGATAGAGACTTTCTATCTTTATACGGTGATTTGTTGATACTTTTATATGTGGACGAATAAATCTATTTGTGAGGAAGACTTTCATCAATATGTTGACCTGATACATTCCATTATCAAGATGGCAAAAAGATATAGAAAATTTCAACAACAACGATTTGTTTGGTGGTTTATGGTAGTGAGATCCCATTTTATTTGGATTGAAGCCCCTTCTAATGGATGGGTCAAACTCAACTACCATGTTCTATAGACAAAGCGAGATATTCATATAGAAGATGATTGGAGCGTTAAGTTTAAAATATTGTGGCTCATTATGTTCTCTATGTAGAGATGTGGGGAATGTATCATAGTCTTTTGTTGACGCATAGTCTACATTTTATTATTATGGAATGTGATTATAAGATTTTAATTGATTTAGTAACCAGAAATGTAACTTGTGAGTCTTTTTCTACTTTGGTTTGTCGCATTCAATAGCTTGTGATATTAAATTGATATATCCAGATTAATCATTCTTGATGGACAATAAAACAAACATTGGATTGCTAACTTTGGTTAATTCCTATAGTCTTTTAATGTTTACATTGTAGAGACTCCTCCTAATGAACTTCATAGTTATTTTTTTATGATGTTTTTGGATCTTACATACCTATAATTGTTTGTTTAATTTCTTAATTTTTATTTTGTTTGTGCCATTTTGCCATCTCTTGTATCCCCAAAATTAAATCATAAAAATTGTTTTTTGAAGGATAAAAAATATTCATTCATTACAGTTGATAAAATTAGATAAGAAATAACACAAATTTAACGTCATTAAATTTAATTAAGATCAAAATATAAAAAGATAAAATATCTACGATATGACAAAAACTAAGCGATTCGAATATTCAAGCTTTCAAATCTATAGTATTGATGACCAAATCATTTATTGAATATATAGTAGATTGAATTTGATATGTCAATCTGAATTAAACGAATAATTTCACATCAAAACGACTAACAAAACAATATTGCAATTAAATGAAAAAATCACAAAAAAATTAGATCAACATGAAAACTATTAACTTAAATAAAAAGTGAGAAAAAAAGATACATAGAAGTGAATCTAAGTCAATAAAATGACTAAAAACTACCATTTTTAGTGGTGAGAACTAAGGAACCAGTGAGGAAGAGAGAAAGCCTAATTTTTATTTTTAACAAATTATAAAAGGAAAATTAAGAATGATAACTTACATTATCATATATCACAAATCAAATATAACAAAGAAAAATGTAAGTGCACTGATAAAAAAAACAAAGAATTGTAATCAAGTTGTGCTAATAAATGAGAATGTTTATTTGTTTCTCTTAGAGAATAATTAAAAAAATATATTTGTATGTTATAATATAGAAATAATTTTTTTGACAAAGATAAATAAAAAAATAAATTAAGTATAATATTTATTGATTATGAAAAATAAAATTAAAAAATTATTTTAAAAAATAACATTATGTGTACCTTGTCACAAATCAATAAAGTAACAATGTAAAAATTGACAACACAATGTATAATTAGAGTTTATCATTACAGAAATATAGAACATGACATATAATTAGAGTTAAATGTTGATTCACCATTAATTTCAATTTTATTGATTATTTTGAAATAATAGTTATATACTTATCTATCTCTTAATGAATAATAATTATTCATTATATTTCACAATATTCATCGTATCTGATCAATTTACACTAACTACTAAAAAATAATAAACTGAAGAAACATACTTATAATTAAATTAAAAACTAAATTTAATATTATTAAAAAAAATATTTATTTTTTATAAATATGACGATTATCAACAAACAAGTCTCTCTACAAAATTATTTAGTCACATCACATGCCCATTAACTATGCCAACTAACATCATGACCAAACTTCTACACATTATGTCCCTTCTGCGACATTCATCATGGAACGTTGGATTCTAGTACTTTCCTTACTACACATTATGGAGCGCCAAAAGTAAATTTTGGAGGGACGATAAACAAATATTTTCTACTAATAAGGTCAAAAATTAAGAAGAACATGACAACATACTCTTTAGACAAACGTATTCCTATTTTTTAATTAAAAATTTATACTCAAAACTGATTACAACATTAATAATATTTTATATTTATTATAATTATTTATAAAATTATTTTTATTATTAATCATAATTTATGGAACTTTTTATATCGAGAGTACATAGAAATTAAAGTTATAAAATAAATAAAAGGTTGATATGGGTGTAAAAACAAATAAGGAAAAAGAGGAAAATAACCCTTGAACCCACTTGGATGCTATTGCTATCTGGGTAAATTATTGGTTATGATGACGATCTCATAGATCATAATTACGATGATGAGTAATTGAAATCAATAGAACAAAAATCACCACCATTTTCTTTTCATCCCAACATTCTCTAACGATCATCATCGTATATCATGTCTTTCTCGTTCTTTAAGGTTTCCAGGCCTAAAACGCCGCAGGAAGTGGTCAAGTCTATCAAAGAGAGTCTCATGGCTCTCGATACCAAAACCGTTGTTGAAGTTAAAGCCCTTGAAAAGGTAACCATATCAATTTTACATCATAATAATTACCTTTCCCTTCTTCTAAATTTTCAATTACTCTACCTGGGTCTTCGTTTTTTCAGTTAAATTTTCGGTCTTCATTCATGGGTATGTCTTTAAATGCTCTACCTAAATGCCTCGTGTTAAATTAGATGATTTTAGAAACTCATTTTTTTTTATTATTACTTTTAGTGTGTTTTGTGTTATTAAGATATTATTATTTTTTAGCTGAAAACTGATTATTGTTGTTATATAAGTAGTTTTGTTGGAGTGACCGTTATTAACGAATTAAACTTTACATAACTCAAAAGATTTTTACTTGCAAGTCATAAAGCTTTCTTAAGTGACTTACATTTTTCTCAAATGGGTCCTTTCTGCATCCAAATAGGTTATGAACTGTTTAGAGGGTAAAAGAAGATACATAATAATAAGGTTGCAATTTCAAGGATCCATTACCGCATTTTATTGGGGTTGTCGCCTGTAATGGTACATGTGATGGTTGTAGAATATGAATTTCACATTTAACATTCTTTCAAGGTAATATAAAATGGACAAAAAAAATGCTGAAATTAATCTTAAAATATAATCAGATTTTCATGTACCCTTATTACAGTCGGATGTAAGCCAATGTTGTCAAATAGCAGTTATAGAGGCGCTATAGTGTTAGTGTGTAATGAATTTGAACTAATTGTTATTGTTCCATGACACACTATAGTATAGGGTATTGCTAAATGTCGGCGCTATAGCATTGTAGCGTAGCTGAATTTGAACAATCCACTATTTTCCGCGATTTGCGACTGACAACACTGATGTAAACTACTGTTTCATAAGTCATGTTAATTATCTAAGAGGATTATCTAACCAAAAGATGTAAGAATCTTCCATTGATATTATGTGTCTCTTTTTCTTGCAGTTATTCTATAGACTATAATGGTTATGTTATAGTGGTTATTGGCTATTGATGCTTGTTGTAATTTATTGTAGGCTTTAGAAGAAGTTGAAAAGAATGTTGTAACAATGAGAACTATGCTTTCTGGAGATGGAGAATCAGAACCGAATTTGGATCAGGTTTTGCAGCTTGTGGAGGAAATATGCAAGGAGGATGTTCTTACTCTTGTAATTCACAAACTGCCTATACTTGGATGGGAAGTAAGATTCAGATACCCGAAAAACACTATCATATGCAGTTGACTTAACTGGTTGCTCATCATTGGTGCTTGAATTTTGATACAGGCTAGAAAAGATTTAGTCCACTGTTGGTCCATATTATTGAAACAAAAGGTTGAATCCAGTTATTGCTGTGTAGAATACATTGAGCAACACATTGAATTACTAGACTTTCTCGTTGTATGGTAAGATTTTTACTCCATTGCCTTTTTTTCTCATCAATTAGGATCTTATTTTTGCTCCCTGCTTTTGCCCCCTTTCAATGGGATCGGCTACATGGATCAAACAGTGACTTAATGTTCTGTCACAGATCATTGTAAAATTATGCATATTATTTATCTAGAATGTACAGAATGTTGAGTTGATACGCCATAGAATTATGAGTTGCTTCTGTGTTAAAGATTTTGTTAAAATTTGATGTGGTTTTTATCGATGTTACTATCTACTACTGTCTTGGATGAAACCAAATTTTCTTGCTGTTAAGGATTGGTTTTGGAATCCTACACTCACTTTTTTATGCTCAAAAGTATTTTGCCATCCATTTTGAAATAATTGTTTGGATGCTCTAAAAGGTTTATGATGAAATCATGGTGATAAAAAGAGACTTAGGTAAAATTATCCCGCGGATGTTATTGAGATATAACATGTGGCATTCTATTGCTTGTTCATATTGAGAGTGTATTTACCTTTCATCAAATAAAACCCTTTCTTGGGTATAAAATTGATTCATGCAAAATGGTTTCTTACAACATCATTGATTGCAAAAGTGATTTTTCTAAAATCAGGTATCTTACAGCAATCTGAAACACATTCAGTTTCACTGTCTACGTAAGTAAACAATTGTCTAGCCATGTGATCAGTATTTATATAATTAGTTTAAGTAGTTTCTGAAATCTACGTATCTGTTGCCAAGCAGCTATGATAACAAAGAAATTGCGTTGAGCTCTGGCATAATGTTGCGGGAGTGCATCAAATTTCCTAGTCTTGCAAAGTAAGATGTTTTGGGTTGTGATCGCATGTTATTTTTCCTATAACTTTTTAATGATTCTGATATATCATCATCTTCATTGGAAACTCAATTTGGTTCTGCCAAGATTTTGATGTGCATTTTTGAAAACGGAACTGTTTTCATACTCCTGCAACTTTTTGTACTGGAAAATTGGATTAAGGCAGTTACACTGTTCTAACTTTTTGGATCCTTTGTGGTATTTCTCAGATACATATTGGAATCTGCAAGCTTTGTGTTGTTCTTTAAATTTGTAGAGTTGCCTAACTTTGATGTAGCATCTGATGCATTTTCTACATTTAAGGTCAGATTTAAATTCTTTCTTGGCTCTTCTGAGTCTTACTTACCTTGCTGTTTGTCTACAGCCATATCACACATCTCTTTTGGATATGCTTGCTTTGCAGGACCTTCTCACTAAACATGGAAATGTGGTCTCTGAATTTTTGACGGCTCATTACGATGAGGTTTGCATCCTCCTTGACATACTTATCTCTGGTTTGAACATATGAAGGCAGCGCAAAATGCTGCTTGAGAAAAAAATATGCACATCAATTGAATATTTACACCCAAGAGATCGACTCTCTCAGAGAATAATTTAACCAACTGAGTATTAGTTCTTTATGAGATACTACTCCGTCCCAAAATATAAACAAAATTAGGTTAAAGAAAGATTTGGTCTAAATTTTGAATTAAATATATCAACTTTCTTTGACCAAATTTTTCTTATATTTTGGGACGGAGGGAGTAGTTATGTGTGCCGCTGCCTATCCTCATCTTTGAACATGTACATGGAGCATACTATGAACTCAATGATTAGGTGGTTCCACTGTTGTAAATATCGTATATTTGTAATCATTTGTAATAGTTTTATCCTGGCCATTAATCAGGTCTGTTAGGTTTAGAATAGTTTATTTAAATGATTTAGTGTTATTCACAACTTTGAAATTTATCAAAAATATTTTGTCGACACACTCCGTTATACTCAGGCTTTTCTAATAGGACTTCTTGTTCCCAGTTCTTTGATCTATACGAGAGGCTCTTGACGTCTCCTAATTATGTCACAAGGAGGCAGTCTATTAAGGTCTGTTTATGCAACAATTTTAAATGTTTTTGCTTTCTGATCATCTTTTTTATGTACATATTTTTGAGCCATTAAACTTATTTGGATTTTAGCTTCTCTCGGATTTTCTTTTGGAATCTCCCAATGCTCAGATAATGAAGCGCTACATCTTAGAAGTTCGTTTCTTGAAAGTCATGATGACATTGTTGACGGTATAATAACTCCTCTAAATCCTGTGTCAATGTGTGGTATTCCTAGTTTTCCACATGATTATTGAATATGCTCACACAATGACCAACCATGTTGCATACTTGGCATGCTATTCCTTTTTGAGCAGGATTCAAGTAAAAATATTCAGTTATCAGCTTTCCACATTTTCAAGGTGATTTTTCCCCTTCACTTTTTTAAAGTTAATACAATGAGCTCATCCTTTTTGTGAGTTTATAAAAGAATTTGAACCCTATTATGCTTGCTAATTGAATCGAATGTAACTCAGTTTACTCAACCCCATTCTTTGTCATGTTTTACTTACTTAGAGAACTCAAGATGTCTTGTTGCATTATCATGTTTACTGTAATGAGGTCGGAATTTGGTTAATGGTAGTTTACTTTAGGAATTGAACTGTTTAAATGTATGTACCGTCAGAACAGAAAACCCGACTCTAATAAGAACATCAGTCATAGATAACAGTTCTGCATGGAACTTCGCCCCCCTGCCCCCCAACCCTCTCAGTCGTATTCGAAAATGAGAAGATGGCACATATACATTCAAATATTTGTTTATATATTCTTACATGTTTATCCAGGTTTTCGTCGCTAATCCTAATAAGCCTCGAGAAGTAAAAATCATTCTGGGGAAGAACCGGGAGAAGCTGCTAGAATTGCTTCATAATCTATCTCCAGGAAAAGGTTATTACACTTTCAGTTGATTTAAAACATTCAATTACATAGTATTTTTCTGAATTTTCATTCTGTGTTCGTCCATGATTGAAATGAAAATTTATTGAGTCACAAATCTTAGCTCTTTCGCGGTTTTTCAGGTTCAGAAGATGAACAATTTGAGGAGGAAAAGGAGTTTATCATCAAGGAAATTGAAAGAATATCAGTCTAAGTAATTTATTCCACAACAGTTGTATTTGATTCTGTAACAACTTTTTTGACGTACGCAAAAAAAAAAATGTTTGTTTGTATTTGTATAAATACAAACTTAATCAAAGGCATCGATTGATTTGATACTAATATAATAATTAGGTGAATTCTATCAAGAAAATATAGTAATTAGGTATAAAAAGAATTTGAAAAATGCTTATATAACCCCCTAAAAAAAATACTGGTAGCCTTTGGAAAGTCTATAAAATTGAAAGCATTTTGATAGTAACAATATTTTTTGATGAACTTTTCATAGTAACAATTTACACTAAATTTATGTTTAACATCAGCATCCAATAACAAATTGTTGCTTCTCACGGTACGGAACTTTGGAAATGTTTGTTTGTACTAACAGATGGAAGGAAACTAATTTTGCTTGTGGTTAATAGAAAAAGACATATAAAAAAGACATATGGAAAACTTAAAACAGAAGGAAGGAAACTAATTTTGCTTTTTATTAGTCTTTGAATTTCTAGTCGGATAAGGTTGGTTGTTGTCAATGTATTAGATTTTGAATTTCAATTAAATCACAAAAAGTATAACTTATCTTTGAAGAAATGTAAATGGATAAGAAGAGAAGGTTGATCCAATTGGTATGTTTTCAACTCATATCTCAAGTGGATCTAAGTTCTTGAGGATATCAACCGAGTAATGAGTAAAATGTAAGTAAATCGCTTAGTGCTTTTTGAGTTTTGAACTTTTGATCTAACTCGTCTAAGTTTTATATTGTTAAAATACTTACATTTGTCTTTATATTTTAATTATAAGTTTTATTGTTTTTTTTTTTTTTACATATATTTGGAAAAATAGGTGGTGAATTTAATATGTTGATTTCATACATAGAAGTTTCTAAGATACTCTTTACATATGAATGTATTCAATTTGATTTTGTATTCATTTTTTAAAATAAATTTGTAGTATTAATAAGAGTATGTTTAGAAAAATAAAAAATAAATGCACATAGTAATTTAAAAGAATGTTTATATTTGAAAATGATTTTTTATAATTACTAATTAAGGACTAATATTGGTGTATTATAAATTGAGGAATATTAGGGCTTTGAAACATTTAAAATGAACGTAGTCAAAATGAGTTCGTCCGCCAAATGTAATTACGCTACCTTCAGTTTTTGGCGAGTTCACTGTTAGAGATGAAAGATGTGCCAAGTTGTCATCTCCGTTCTCTCACGAATAAACGGTAGAATAATAATAAATAAATTATTTGTTAGTGGTGGACCTTGTATTATGAATATGTGAGTTCAACGTTTGAGTAAAAAATGAATGAGTTATTTCAAGATGATATGGCACAGTGGATCCCACTTAATGAACTCATATTGAGTTCACCGTTAGAGATGCTCTAATAACTAATATTGGTATATTGCTACATGTGAAAAAAGAATTAATATTATATTATGATTAATCTTTTTACTAATAAAAAATATAAATAATGCAAGACACACTCAATTACCAAAATCAAAGAGACTTAAAGATAAAATTCATTTCTTCCATCAACCTTTCAATAGATAATCTTATTCGAAAAATATTAGAATTAAATGTAGATACCTCTCTAATCTATATTTTAAATCATGATTCACCACTTTGTGAGTATATTAAACTATTGGTATATCATATGCGAATAAAGAAATCTCACATTTTATGAAAAAATTAGATATTGAACACTATAAGTTTGAGAACTCTTAAATTTATTGCTCTTGGTTCAATGTAATGATTTCCGGACCCCATCATGATCCAACATAAACCAACTCGAATTTTTTATTTATGATTCTTACAATTAAATTGAGACACATGTTATGATGGACTAGACAAGTGTTTAGAAATTATTTGAAACTATAACGACTATTTGTTGGAACCAAATTGATTTTTCTCTTGTGATTTTGATGTTAAAAAATATATTTTATGAGAATAATTTGTTTCGATTAATGATTTCATTAAGTGCGCAACAATTAAACAAAAAATATCAAAGGAAGAGTATAAAGAAGTTACCAAAGGAACTGACCATATGATGAGATCATATGAATACAAAAGCATACATATATGTCTCTGAAGGTGACGAAAATTGCCTTTAATGTTTGGGTTTGAAGATTGTCTCTAATAACTAGGTTTTAAGATTGACCCTGACAAGTGGGTTTGAAGACTGAATTTGAAGCATATCTCTAAAGTCCTTGTGTGCCTCTGATGTGCACAAACTCAACATGCCTCTGAAGAGTTCATATCAAGTTATCATTAACTTTGAAGAGATTGTTCAAGTCACGCATTCAAAGCTCATATTCCGCTGATCAAAAAGTTGCAACACACTCCAAATGTTGTCTATGATATGCAATATTTGTTGTTGCACTGACTCTGATGATTCAACAATTTGATTTTTCGAAAGTCACTAATTCTAAGTCACACAATTTTGTCTCTGACTTTTATTATCTATAATAAACAAACTATCTCACTCCAATAAGAAAGTCAATGACTCTAATTGAAAAAAATTCATTATGAAGAAAAGATTTAGCCAAATTATAATTTATGATACTCAAGAACAAACTCAAATCCATCCCACTCCAATTAATCAAGAGTATAAAAGAAGATTCATGTGAATAAGTTTTTGAACACAATATGAAGTTATATACATTTCATAATTATAATTGAAGGAAAACTTTGACCTAGGTGATAAGAAGATATGATCAAAATATTGTTCACAAGAAGATACACTGATAACTATTCACAAGAAGAAACACTCAAAATTATTCACGAGAAGCTACATTTAGAATTTGTTCACAAGAAAGATATGATCCATATTTTACAAGGACAAAAGTGAAATCCTAATTTATTCTATAAATAAATACTCAAGGTTAAAGAAGAAAACACGAACTTCGAAATCCATACAATTCAGGAAAACTTTTGAGAGCTCAAATTTTATAAGTATTCAAAGTTCAAATGTTTAAGTTATAGAAAAATATTTGCTCAAAGAAATATTTTCTAATTGTTTTGGTGTGAGAAATCAATTGAAAAAGTCTGCTTAGTAGAAGCAAAATACAATAAGTTCCAAACTTGTATAACCCAGTCCGATAGTGGCTTTAGTGTTCCTCAAACAACTTGTTGTTTTCAGATTTTGTTGAAAAGACTTGATTTGTAGGATCAAAGTATTTGTTTGTCTTAAAAAATTTGTAGGTGTCACATTGTTTTGAGAAGAGTGATTTGCAGAGTTAGGTATTGTGTAATTCAAGGATTTGAATTAGTGGTTAAACCCTTCTTAATGAAAGGATTGGATGTAGCTACTAAATTTGTGGTGACCTATGATAAATCTATTTGTGTCACTTTACTTATGCACTTTCTACTTTATTGTTGCCTTTGATTACTTAAGCTTGATTGTTACTGCATTTATTTTAGTTAAAATCACAAAACATGAACTAATTATTGAATAAATAATTAAAAACAATTCAATTTAAACAAGTACAATTCAACTTCAATTCTCGTATTTCTACCTTCACTATTAACAACACTGTTTAAAAATATAAGTTAGCAGTTATCTTTGTCTTTACTACTAAGATAATGTTTCAATCAATGTCAATTCAATAAAAATAAGATAAACAAACGTGTCTTTGAAAACTCAACTCCTCTATCAACCAATTAAATCATCATCTTAAATGTGAACACAATGAGAGATGTAGAGCTAAAAGAAAAAAGAAACGAAGAAATATATTAATTTATATGTAAAATATTGTCGATCGACGTTTGAATTTGCTCTTATAATCCACTCTCATGGTAGTCCAATGTAGAATTTATCATATTTTTGTTATGAAAGTTTGCCATAAAACTTAGTCATATTAAGTTTTTTTTTTATAAAAATAATAAATACTACTATAATTAACTTAACCAACTGTAACATCTTAAATTTAAATTTGAAATATAATATTAAATTTAACAATATCAGTATTTATTAATTGAATTAATACTTATGCATATGTTATAAACATACAAAAAAAAATTATATTTGTATTTAAGTCACCGATAATACTCCTATTTAGAAAAATTAAATCAATAGTTGACTTATTATCAAACAAATGATAAAAATAAAAATTATATTTATACATATTTTTTTTAATTCTCATTCAATATTTTATTTATTTTATTTTATTATATTATCGATATATTACATTTATGACAAAAGGACCTACTTCTTTCTCTTTCAATGCACGATTAGAGTGTCTAAGAATAATTTTTCAAATATAAATAGGGGCAACTAGTATAGTCACTACCCAGATCAATAAGAGGACAAAAATGATTGATTTTGTGTGTTTCATTAGCATTTGGTAAATGTGAATAATAAATACACTTGATTTTATAAAATTAGATTAGGTTGCTAGACAAAAAAAAAAAAAAGTTAGATTGCATAAATAAAAAGGTAAAAATTGACTGTTTATCATGAAAAAATAATTGACCGAAATTAAAGTTTATATTTTTTGGAAAATCAAAGATTTATGTTAAAAGTGATTACACTATAAAATATAAATCACATTCTTCATTTTATAATAATCACACGCCATTGCCACTCAAATTCGTCCGCCAATATCTCCATACAATCACATTCTCTTTTCCGCCGCAATGAACTTCTTCAAAACCGTCTTCTCCGACGAGCCCGACTCGCCGCCGCACGATTCCGATCACCCCGATCATGACCGCGACACACCCACTGAAACCAACGCTTGGAGCTTCGGTGGCCTGATCCAAACCCTCGCGTCCAAATCCGAATCCGTCCTCGAAAACTACCGCCGCGATCTCGAAGATTTCAGCTCCGGCTTGAGGATAGAGACATCTGTAATCCGAGAAGCCGCCTCACGCGCTGTCAAAGACCTCCCTGCCTCCCTCGATGTCGGTGCGTCGGTGGCTCAGGAGTCGCTCGAGACCGTTGGCCAAGCCATCGACGACATCGGCAGCACCGTTTGGAAATCGACGGCGCAGATTATATCTCACGGTAGGGAATCTCTCTTAGCACCTGATTCTGATTCTGATTCTTATGATTCAAGCAATAACGGTAACAAGAATCAATTGATTCGTAGTAGTAGTAGTGGTCAGGGTTTGGATTTGAAACGGTATAGTAGATTTGATACTTTGATGCGTGCTCTTCAGAATGATGTCAATACCTATTTAGATGAACCTGAAGATTTGGAGAATTTCAATGACTGGAAATTAGGGTTTGAGTTGGATGATAAAGAGGATGATATTGAGAATTTGATTGACAGTGTTGTTGAGGAGATTTATGTGAAGATTGTACCCAGTAAAATTGATCATGAGTGTTTCTGGAGTAGGTATTTTTATAAGCTGCATAGACTTAAACAAGCTGAAGATGCAAGGGCTAAGCTTGTGAAGCGTGCTATCTCCGGTGATGAAGAGGAGGATTTGAGCTGGGATTTTGATGACGATGATGACAATGATGATGGGTATGAGCCCAAAGGTAGTACAAGTGGAGTTTCTGAATTGAAGAAGGATACAAATTCTGCTGAGGTTTCCACAGGTGATGTTAATGTTGAGACTGTTAAGGATTTGAAGCTAGACTCGATAGAAACTGATGAGAAGGGTGTTGTTGCTCCTGAATCAATAACTGATGTGGCATCTAATGTAGGTGATAAGTTGGAGGAGCTGAATCATAATGACAATGTGGCATCTAATGTTGCTGTAACCGTGAGTGATCAAGGGGATAAATTGGATGCAAAAAATGAGGCATCAAAAGCGAATACAGATAATGATAGCAGTGAATCGTCCAAAGATAGTGATATTTCGGTCGTTTCAAGCCAGCCTTCTATGCCTGAGGAAGAAGACATTAGCTGGGATGAAATTGAAGATGTTGAAAGCAATGATGAAAATAGAGGGGATGCTGGTGGGTCCGAAAGTAGGGTTGATTTGCGGAAGAGGTTGAGTGCGGCAACTGCTGACCCAGATGAGGATCTCAGTTGGGATATTGAAGATGATGATGAGGCTGTCAAGTCATGACCAAATTGTGGGTTCAGGATCATTAGTGCTTAATTCAATTTATAAACACAAATTGCTTATTAAGTGTATAATTCTTTCCTTGTAACTGAATGATGTAAATAAGCTTTGTTTTTTATGTTTTATACAAGCTCATGTGACAAGGTGAACACCAGTTGAAATAAAGCTCAATTTGTTAAGATCTTGTGAACCCTTCATCATCTTTGAGGAAGGTTTTTGCACCATGTTATGTGGCTTCTTTTTGCGAGAAGGAATGTTATGTTTTTTTGCAGTCCTTTCATTTTTAGGATTGCATAATCACGTCATATTGGGTTGCCTTATCATTAGTGATATATCTCTTCAATTATTGACTCAAATGCAATTTCCAGTATGAGTTTATCAAGCAGCATCCTGTAGTTGTTTGCATTTGTTTGCATATAAATAAACACAGGAAGATCTGCAAAGGGGAAACCTTTTTTATACTGTGTATCGTAAGAGCATCTCCAACGCAAATCCTTATTTAGTTTCTTAACATTTAACTGACGTCCCTTATTTTATTTTGTCTACGTTGAGGTTTACTGTCCCTAAAACTTTTTTGTAAGTCCCTTCTTCCACAAAAGGAGCAGAACCAATATCCTTTGACATTAAAAAAATAATAAATACTCAATGGATTCATTAAAGTATGGGAGAAAGTATTAAAGTAAAACTTGTGTGGGGGCCACTTGAGATTGGTGGAACTCTTTGTTCCCTTTTTAAGGTTGTTGGGGAATGCCCCTTCAATGTTTAAACTTAATTTTGTATTTATCTTTGTTTAAGTAATGGTTGAAGCAGTTGTTTTCCTGTAAAAAAAAGAAGTAACATATGTGTTTGCTTTATTTAAATCCAATTGGGGACAGAAATAAGAAAAATTACACCTTCAGCTCTTCCTATGTTAAAGACTGAATCTATAGTTGTTAGTGAGGAGTAACTACTTCAGTCACACAATACAAGGTTCGTAAATATGAAGAACCTTCTTTTTCTAAGGTTCGTGGTTAGAGTCCGCCGCAGAGGAAAATGAGTTCGATGGCACGTTCTTCAAAATAGGAGCAATGGAATTTTTTTTATGATCTTTGAGTCGACAAGTTATTCGGTGTTTATGGGGTAGCCTTGTAGCTCAGAACGATACATTTAAGGAATAGATTCATTTTATCAAGTTTATAAATGATTATAGTGGATTTAGATTCTCTCATGAGATGGAGAAGAGGGTCCAAATTCATCAAAACATGGGTACTGAGAAAAATATAAAATGTATTAACTAGTTAGGAGGGAGTAATGGCAAAAACGGAGGGGTAAATTGCAGGGGCCATTGTGTAACACTACATAACTTTTACGTACGTTTCTGAAGGCCCAAATAATAATGAGTTAATTACTACATCACACATTTGTGACTTTGAAAGTGTTACTAACTTTTACTTGAAATGCTCACTTGGAAACTTCCAACATAAAAATTGACCAGTTGACTGCAACAAACGATATAATACGCTTCAACATTAAGATTACACAATTTAGCATACAATCAAACATTAGGGGACTTGTATGCCCCAAAGCAAAATCAGATATAAAAACTATACAGTTATCATCGCCAGTTCCACAAAGCACCGAAGTCTTTGCAAATTATTGTGTTCTGACTTGCATTTTACATAACACCAACAATGATATCACAATTCTCTACATACAATACCAGGGTGATGGTATGATAACCTATGTATAATATATATATATATAGAGAGAGAGAGAGAGAGCATTAAATTCAAAGTGAAAAGAACAATTCTCATATGAGATTCTTATATCACACTTTAATACAATTGTAAAGCTAACAGCTTTTCCATCTCACCAAAAGTATTATCTGTCTGTCAATTGTAAAGGAATACTAGAGAAGCATCGTTTATCTCCAGAATGCTTACTTACAACACCACAAAGTTGCGATGCAATAAAATACTCTTTACTTATTTTTAGTCAACCTCAATTCACGAACAATGACTAATTGTTTGCCTCCCTCAGAATCCTCAAGATGGAAAGGAACAAGTTCAAAATGTCGAGATAAAGAGTGACAGAGGCCCCAATGTATTCATCATAAGTGAAGCGCTTGATCAGATTGTCAGTATCATAGACAATATATGCAGAGAAAATCATAGCACCAATTCCACCATAGATAGCATGTGCCGCTGGCCCGAGAGGGAAGAACATCTGCACCAAAGAAAAACTAGTCTTGAGCAAGAGAAAAAATGCATGCGTAAACTATGTACATATGTAGATATGCGTATATATGTACATGTCTATAGACACACCAAAAAACAACAAGTCAAACCTTTGTTCATTAGGTGATACAACCACATGAATAAAACAATTTCATGATGTCTTATCATGAATCACATCCATTGGAAAACCATTTTAAAATCCAATCTCTCTCAGTGAGTTTGGAACCGCAGTATCAAAGCATATCATAGCAAAAAACTATCTCTCTAAGCTTCAGAATCAACGAGCGTTGACCATCCACCATGGTTCTAACACATAGGTTTTCCTTTAGTTATAACTCCTGAATCATATTCCATCTCATCTTTCCTCCTTAAAAGTGCTTCTATGAATCTTTTCCACACATTCCTCAACCACCAAGACTTAAACTACATGTCCATTTGGTTCCGCATCCTAGAGTTTCAAACTTACGTCCAATTCACTATCCACCATTCCAACCAATACATAGTTTCTGATGTCACCGTGATTTCAACACAAATCCAACATAGTCCTACCATAGACTCTAGAGTAGGAGCTACTTAGTTTTTCTCAAATAATTTCATTCTTAATTATTCTCATCTTATCTCGTGTGACCACTTATCCATCCTAGCATTATCATCCGGCACATATATAATATACACAAACACAGAACCTCTCAATCATATTGAATTATAGAAAACTAGAGTCAAGAAATAACTAGTTATCAATCAATCAATCAGCAATGATATGACACAATTAAGAGGAAATGTAACATAACCAACCTGCATCATGCCGGTGAGGACAAGAGTAAAGAGGCATGTGAACAAGAGAGGGCCAAGGTAGCTAAAATCCTTGCCCTTCTTGGAAGCCCAGAAGGCATAGCCAGTAAGAGATGAAACGACCGCAGATGTCAAAACCAAAGCCTCAAGGACAATTTTTCCTGCAAAACAACACACATAATAATCAATCAATCAAATAGAAAAATCAGTTTTAAAAAAAAAATGTATAACAAACAAACAGAGCTAAGATATGGATGAGAATGAAAGGATACCGTCGGTGTTGGCACAGGTGACTCCAACAGTTAAGCTAATAGACAAGGTGAAACATCCAAGCAAAATGTAATTGTGAGGATGCTTTTGTTGGTACCTCAACAAAGGGATCAAAACTGCAAAACAGAAAATCACGATTCAAATAAAATCAGATCAGATCAGAAGATAGAATTAAAAATTGATAAAATAATAAAAATCGAGATTTGCTTACAGATGAAGGGGAGAAAGACAAGGAACAAGAGAAGGGGAGAATTGCCCCTAAGGAGAAGATTGAGGGGAGTATAGAAAACGGTGATGACGGAAACAATGGTAGTAAGAAGGATCTGAGCAGAGAGGATTCCGTAGACTTTACGGATGAAACCCCAACGGAGTTGATTATCACCAAGGGAGAGACCTGGGTAGAGGGTTTCACCAGATTCGATGTCGAATTCTTCATTGTTTTTGACGGTTGTGTAACCTCTTTTGTCGTGTGGTTGTTGTTGTTGTTGTGGCTCATCAAAATTCATCATCTTAATTCTTCTCTCTTTGATCAGATCACAATATGTGTGGATCGGACCAACCTTTTTCTTCTTACTGTTCTTCTGCTTTTTATTTCATCCAAAAAATGTATACATATATATATATATATATATGTATGTATATATGGCCACAAAAATGAATCCAATGAAACCGCGTTCTTCACTTTTCACCTCAACATTTCATTTCACACTTTTTAAAATAATAATAATAATAATATATTTAAACATTATAACAAATTGCCAAAATAATGTAGAAAGCAGAAAATATTTTATTTTTAAATTTTTAATATTCAATCTTTTTTGACAAGTTTAATATCCAATTCTTAAAAAAATATTTTAATATCAAAAAATAATGTTTTATCAAAATTATTTTTTTACTCAAGTTATATCAAAATTATGAAGTTTTTAAAATCGAAAAACATTTAATTTATATATATTATTAATGTAAAATTATTTATATTAAAAGTGAGTAATAATTGTTTGATGTTATAAAAACTGTTTAATTTATATGATAATTATTTTTTTCATAATTTGTGTGATTTAAAATTTCAACATATATATAGAAAAAATATAATAATTAAAAAAATAAAGAAAATTCAGTCGCATAACCAAATTTTTAAACAAATTTATATATATATATTAAACCGAATTGAACAGCATAATTTGATAAAAATAAATTTTAAAATTAATCATATCAATAAAATTAAAGAGCTTTAATTATCTTTAAATTATATGTATAATAAATAAAATTGTAAACGTATAGTATGAAAAATATGGTATAAGGCACACAATATTAAAATATTGTGCATAGTGGTTTAAATATTTTAGTTCTTTAATTTAAAAAATAAAATAAAATTGTTCTTTGATATAATCGAGATAATGTAAATACATGAGAGATACTTTTTAATTTAATTCATTCAATTAAATACATAAATGATGGTCTGAAAAAAATTCATGTTAGTGTTGTTAAAAAAATTAAAATGCGACATGGTTTAAATATATTATATATACTATTAGAAGTATCCTAATATTATAAAAAGCTTGCAGCATAGTGGTAAAATTATCTCCCTTTTTCTCTCTACCAGAATCTCGATTATGTTTCTCTTATATATATAACTTTATTTCGATTATGTTTCTCTTATATATATAACTTTATTTTCTCTTAATATTCTTTTGGCTATATTGCTCACCAAGCGGCGTGGTCGTTAATTAATTAAAATTATATATGTGGTTAATTTTATTATCAATAATCTAACTGTGAATCAAAATCATAAATGTGATTAATTTTTTATATATGATTTAATTTATATATATAAAAGATTATATTATTATCAATTACAACTGCACTAAAAATATTAACTTTTATTATAATTTTTTTAAAATCATGTATGTGAATAATTGTGATGATTAATTATAATATACTGACTCTATATTTAAAATCACTAGTGCAATTAAAGCTTATAAGTCGGTTCTTATGTATTTGTTAGATCGGTTATTTGTATGATCTGACATCAATCGTTGTAATAAATAGTTAATTATTAAATCAGCTAAAATAATAGATGTAACAAGTCATATCCAAAAATTATTTATTAGATCGGTTGAATTTGAACCAATATAACAAGTCAAATTCAAAAATGATTTATTAGATCGGTTCAATTTGAACCAATATAACAAGTCAAATTCAAAATTAATCTATTAGATCGATTAAATTTGAACTAATATAACAAGTCAAATTCAAAATTGATTTATTGTATCGGTTAAATTTGAATTAATATAACAAGTCATATTCAAAATTGTTTATTTTATTGAGCCAATCGATTTAAATAATTAATTTTTTTCTTTATAATTTTCACCCCTTACATATGCATCCTCATAATTTCACATATTACACTATTAATTAGAATTTCTCATTCAACCATAAAACACAACTTCATACGAAGCTTTACATTTAAAAATCAATGACAATGAGTCATAATTTTTTTACAAAATCTAAATTATCAAATTTAGAGCTACATAATATTCACTAGTTAAAAAAAAATATTATCTTCTATTAACAGTCTAAAGATACTAAAATGATAAAAGTGCTTCAAGCATTTTCTATTAGTTCAAGAATCAAGTTTGCACAACGTTGTCGGATATTCATCATTTCTTCATCTTCGAATGGTTTTGATTCTTTAAATATCTGAATTATAAACATTGAAATAACAAAGTTATCTAAATCATGTGACCATAAAAATCATAAATAGTTAATTAATACTAACTTTGAAAAAAATCTATCACGTACCCGCATCCATGAATCAACAAGACCACTAGATACAATGTTCAACATATGTATCATAATGTAGTAACCACACTCATAACCTTTAGGTTGTCTTTGGCACTAAAATTTAATATTATATATAAATTATAATGAGTAAATATTATATAGATAAAAACATATAAATTATAATTGAAATTCTATATATATAATCTAAACAACTTACAACGGGAATACTCCATGTGAGCTTGTTCTTTCTTAATCTTCGCAACTTATTATATTCACCCAAAGCTCTACAAAAATATAATATTCATTAAAGTGTAGCAAATAAAATCACATAAAGATGAATTAGCATATAAATAAATAAAATAAAAAATAACATGTTTTAATGAATGCAATAAAGGAAAAAAAAGTTATTGTAGCAAATAAACCACATAGATCTAAATGTGCATGTGTCTTAGCATTTCCATTTTGTTCCAACACAACAATGTTTAATTGGATTTGTAAAAGGCCGGTATAGTCATTTCTAAAAAGATCTAAATGTGCATTTGAAATACATACACTAGAAATGCAATAAACACTTACAAATCGATGATGTGGATGATATTTTTTTTTTTGGTTTCCATCCCAACGAACATAGGAAGACTACAGTATTCTTTTTAGGACAAATAACGAGCAATTGCCAATGACAACTATATTGTGCAAAAAGTTAAAAGTGTTAAGTACATTAATGTTATGAACTTGTAATTGATAAATTATAATAAAATTTTACTTACTTGTCGAGATAAGGTAACAGATAACACTCTTTTTGATCCTGATGCAACTTATTTTGTATGTATTTTTTAGCCCCAATAGAATCACATTCACTCTGAATGAAACATGGATCAATGAGGCAGTACATATATCTAAGATATTAAAATAAATAAATTAAAATAAGTATTTATTATAAATGAAATTAATTTTTTGACTAATTTTACAAATTAAATGTACTTACATTAACCATATTTGTATAATAGTGATGCACAACTCTTGGTTACCCATACATAACTCCACTATATCGCTTTGTCCAAGAACAAACACTTCACTTGTCTCATGTTCCAATTTTAGCTCTATAGACAATGATATACTCATCGACTTTAACAACAATTGTTGAATACAGTCTAATTGAGATTCATATTTTTTGAGTGGAACGTCAACTTTCATACATATTTCAACCTCCTAAAATAATTAAAGATAAAAAAATTAGTCATTTAAAATATTTCAAGTGTAAATAGAAAAAGACATAAGTAATGAATACCTTGTTAGAAACAAGCTGCAAAAGTCTTTTTGGCCATTGAATGAAAGTATTTGAAGCATGTCCAACTGTTGTCACCTCATCAGTGGGTATAGGTACTTGAGCATTTGCATCTAAAACCTTGGTAACCAGCACCCTAACCATATCATTATCTAACAACTGATTGTGTAAGGTGGGCCCCAACTTGTACGCATCAACATATGCCACTACAAAATCATTATTATCAACATACAATTTACACTGTTTTGGAATATCATCGTCTTCATCCTCTAGTATAGGTAGTTCAACAGAACAACTTCCCTTCATGAACAAATTTGGGTTTTGTTGTGATAGCTCCAACAACACTTTATTTTTAATCACATTAGTAAGCTCCTCTATTTGGTGGCATATATATCTATGCTAATTGTTCATCCAATGACACAAACACACCTATTGGATGCACAAGATTGGTTAAAAACCCTAATTGGACAACAATAAGCATAGGGAGGACGAAAATGACCTAAATGTTAATCCAATGACACAAATGAACTTATTGGATGCACAAGATTGGTTAAAAATCCTTATTGGACAAGATTAAGCGTAGGGAGGATGAAAATGACTTAAATGTTAATCCAATGACACAAATGAACTTATTGAATGCACAAGATTAACGTCTAATTAACATCTACTCCTCAGAAAAGCACATTTTGAAAATTCTATAAATCGTACACTATTTGCCATTGCAACAAATGCAAAACACCTATCTCTCTTCAATGACTTCCTTTATTTTTCTTGTGCTTTTCATACTCACAAATGCTCAACTCCCTTCACCCGTTCCAGCATCATTTCCCCCTCCACCATCCAACCTTTCTTCAAACCAACCACCACACGACCACCCACATTTAGACTTTTGCCCAGCTATCCCACCCTTATTTTATCCTCCACCACCCTACCACCACCCAGATGAAGACTTTTGCCCAGCAATCCCTCCATTATTTTCTGCTCCACCACCCTACCATTCTTCAAACCAACCACCAAACCACCACCTACATGTAGACTCCTGCCCAGAAATTCCACCATCATCTTCTCCTCCACCACACTACCAACATTACCGTTCCCTTCATTCTTCAAACACAAAACCAATCCTAATAACTACAAAAAAACAAGCCTCCACCATCATCCCCATTATTACCACCACCACCACCACCTTATAGCTTTGACTTTTTTCTATTGGCTGAAACATGGCCAACAACATTTTGCATGATAAGAATATGCAAATATCCTCACCCCTTAAAATTTGTAATTCATGGTTTTTGGCCATCTAAGAATGGTCCATTACATTCACAACCGCGTAATTGTTGGCCAGTTAGCACAGTGTCGATCCAATATACAAATGTAAGTTTATCTTCCTCAATGGTTTTTTATAATTATTATTTTCATATGATGATAAAAATTAACTTCATTTTATTTTTAATGAATCAGTTTCCATTTTATAATGACCTTGTGAGTGAGAGGCCATCTCTAACAATGTCTCAAAATTTTCTATATCCAAATTATCCGATCCAAGATAATATTGATTTCTGGTCCAAGCAATGGTCAACTCATGAAACTTGTTCCTTGACGAGTGAAATAGATTACTTCCGCCTGGTCTTACAAATTCATTATGGACTAGGAAGTAATTTGAGGTATATCTTTCAACAAGAGAATATTTTACCTAATCCTACAACACTTATAAGGGGTCAAGACATTGTCACTGCCATAAAGAACTATATCAACGTTGACCTGCAGAATCAATGTGTTCTACCAATTCAAGGAGGACATTACTACTTAAATGAAATTCGAATATGTATTGACAAAGGTAGAAATCACAATTACCAAAATTGTCAAAAAAACTTTTGTTAATTGTCCAACATATATATATGCTATTTTATCCAAAACTCTTTAGATAAAATAAAGCTAGTATTATCACTGGCTCCATATGCTAGAGAGGTCAGAATTAAGGCATAACCAATTGGTATTGGACCTCGCGTTAAGAATAGTCTGTATGTGGCAAGTTATGGTTTGAATTTCTATGAAGAGAGTGCTCACATTTAGTACCAACCCAGAGAAGCTATAAGGATATACAAAACATAGAGAAAAGAATATAAAATTTGCAAAATTCTTCTATGTTTCCTCTTCTCCCTATTCTCTATTATGCATAAATAATGGTTTTAAATTGCGAACTACCTGCATTATTATTCTGGAATGAATGAAATATAAACAAAACGTATTTGAAAAGTATTTGAAAAGTTAAGAAGAAACTGAAAATTCCACGGAACGACTTGTATCTGCATTTGGTCGTCATCACTGACCTCCTAGAACAAAAATCTAAACAATCCCTTAAAGCATGAAAGTTGAATCAAACCAATAGGGAAAAGATAATAGATGACTCCATAGTAAACTAAGGTAGTTGATAGATAATAGCCATTGTTTTATGGCGCATAACACTTGCTATATAGTATATTCTATAAGTCAAGGGACACACACTGACATGAAAACTGTCCCATGTTCAACATGTATTTGTTTCTTTTTTCTTTTTTTTAACTCGACGTGGCCATTTAAAATTGAAAAATAAAATTAGGATCAAACTCATATGCTAATCCTACTATGACATGGTTGATCAGGAAGATGATCATTATTGTTGGAGGGGACTTTTTCAGAATACCAAGTATTATTGACACAAGACATGTATTATGATATTGTAAATCTTGAAGCTAGGTGCATGTTAGGTGGGTGTCATTATATGCATCATGAATTTTTATTCTAAAGTATTCAATAATGTGTGCGTGCACTCCACCATGTCCTAAAATATTTGAAATTATATGTTTCTCCGTGTCTATATTTCTACTTGTTAAAGTCAATATCAATGCTTCACAAGTTATATTAAATACATATTCAAATTTCAATATAGAATCAAATAGCATAATTATAATGATAAAATATAAAATACAAGATGAAGCAAAAAGATGAAAAGAAAAATACATTTACACAGTTATGAAAAGAGACGTTGAGTAACTAGATATATTAAAGATAAATTAATGAGAAATAAAAATTATAAATGAAAATGGGGGCCCTTAAACTTATAAGTTATAATGCCCCGGCATAATGTCTGTTGATATCAACAATCACTGGAATGAACTCTGAAGTAGACAATTCCAATGGCAAATTCAAGATGGAATCAAGGCAGATCAAACATAAGAGTATGAACACATTAAGCAATAACCAACATAAATCACAAACTCAAATTGACAAATGTGTTTAAAAAAGTATAGCAGACTTATTATTAACAGAGATAATATCACAAACACATAACATGCAGTTTTAAAGGATGATTAAAAATTGGGGTAACTATTGCTACTCAAATTTCTCTATCACTTTTATAGTTTTTTAGGGATCATCACTTCTCAAAATTTCACCATCACTTATGTAGAAATTTCTCCTTCAAATTTCTCCATCAATTAAAGATTAATAATAAGAATAATTAACAATGAAATGATTTTAGATTGATGAGTAACAAACAAGAGTTATTAGAAAATTACCGGAGAAAACAACAAACACTTATTGATAGTGAAAGAAATTGACACTTCTCGACGGAATGCTCCTTGATAGATGGAAGAGGAAGACAAAAAAAACTCGTCGTCGGTGCTGAAGTAGAAAAATGTTGCGCCAGACCAACTCGTCGCCGGCGATGAAGGCTGATTCACGTTTTCACGATTTCACTAAAGTATGAAGGTTAAATGTGGAAGGATGAAAATGTTTTCGCAGGTAAGATGCACGTGTTTAATTTGTGGCTGGGTTTGATGAAGAACGAAGGTAGAATGATGAAAAATGGGTTTGGATTCGCGGGTGACTCATTTGTGGGTTTGCAGAACAAAGGATGAAGAACGAACGATGAAGAGGCAAAATGAAAGGGTTCGCACGCGTGATTTCTTATTCTTTGGTTAATTTAGGATTTTTTTTAAAAGACTTGTTAGATCGGTCTAATAAAACAGATCTAATAAAATTTGTAATAATAACAAATCGGTTATTGTCTTTTTTTTCTTGCATAGCTTTTTTTTGTGTGTGCAGTTTTTATTTTTATTTTTAATATGTATGTTAGATCAGTTCAATTGGAATAGATCTAATAAAATTTACTATAATATTAAATTTACTACAATTTTTTTTGTGTAGTTTTATTTTTTTAATGTAATTGTTAGAACAATTCAATTAGAATAGATCTAACAAAATTTATTATAATAACAAATTTGTTACCACCTTATTTATTACATTTTATGTATAATAACCGATCTAATATCGACGATGTAACAAAGTTAAAATGTACTAGTGAATATTCTACACAAAATACATAAAAGTTAAAACTCGTTCTTTTATGAATAGCATAACTGATAAATTTGTTAGAGAGCCTCTACCTCTTCCTTACTTGGTTTAATTAGTCAAACCAATCAAGAATTACAAATTATTATGCGATAAAATATACTAAAAAAATAAAACATTATAAGTGGTTATAGTTTCACACAATTCAACTTTACTCACATATTTATGTAAAACAACACTTATCGCATATCATTTGTTGTGTCACATATATTGGATTCAAGTTTGGCTCTTATTTCTCGAATTCTTAGGCATTTTGGACGTGGGAATTGTGAAGCTACAACTAGTAGCATGTGATTGGTCGCACATGTAGACTTACAAAGGACGTGAAACTAAACACTTGCTACATGTTTGGATTTGAGTTGACTTTGATAAATTTATGGCATCATTCTAATTTTGTCCAAGGTTTTTATTTTTTGACAATTTCACGTGACATGCGATTTTCGAAAATACGCCGTCAATCCAGCACATGTAACTATAGATTATTTTACGATCGATTTTATTTATCTTAATATGTAAAAACATATTTTATAATATAAATTGTTTAAAGTTGTTCAATATCTTATCCATCTTGCCATTGTAGGGATAATTTAGAATCTTCCTCCAGACAATCTTCAAGATTGTACTGAGTCGGCTAACATTTAGATTGTCATCAATTTTTTTTTAAGTCTTTATAGTTTCATATGACTAATTATAACGTCATGGTTTTGAAACTAATGCAACTGGTCCACTAAAGTTATTGTTTGTGATTACTTTTTGAAATATTTGGTGGGTTAGATAATATTTTTATATTAAAAATCAATTATAGATAATTCTAAATTTTATTATTTAAAATCATCGATTATTTTTTCATCTTAAAAAAAAACTTCAATAAATCATTTATTTCAAGAGATGTTGTGTGGTATTATCCTCTATTTATTTAATCAGATCTAATTCAAAAGGAGCACATTTTAATTTATTATTATAAAAAGTATTTATACGTTAGAGAAAAGAAAAAAGTCTCTATAACATTTACAACTTTAAAAAAAAAAAAAAAACTATTTATGACGAGGATAGTGTAGAGCATCGATACTAAATATTTTTTTTTCTCACTAAATAGCATCATGTGATATTAAAGACATTATTTTTTCATTAAAAAATATCTCTTAAAATATCATATTGAAAATTTCGTCTGAAACTTGTTGTCAAGACAACAAAACAATTGTTTTTTCATTTTGATTATATTTTCTAGTTTAAATTTAAGATTGACGTTTTTAACAGTTGAAAATTTTATTTTATTGTTTGAAAAAATATAAAGAAAATGAATTTAAAGCCACGATTTCTACCAAATAATTTTTTTTATAGTTATTAAATAAAATATTAATAATTTATTTATTAACTTTAAAAAAAAAATTATTTTAATAATTTCATTTTAGGTCAGTCCTATATTTACTCAAAATTAATTTAGACGGTACCTCTTTTCAAAAATATAAGAAAATATAAGAAATGTTGATTACGATGAGTTATTTAGAAATTATTATCCTCAATAGATGAATATTTTTTAGATTCATATGACATGACAACTAACATGTTTGGCCGATTTAGTTTGAAACTAATTTAATTCCTTTAAAAGCGTTTAAAAGCATTGTAGTAGTTTGGAATTGTGGCTATCACTAGGTGATTTTGGAATATGATTTCAAAACTTCCTGGACATCAAAGACGATGGTCATCATTTCCACCATGTGATGTTTTGATTCACATTAACAAGTAATTGTCTCTTGCATGGAATATATTATCTATCCACACTTGAAGAGAAGATAATGAAAATGCATATTTCTTGGGCAGGTTTAGTGCTAGAATGAATGTAAATATGAAGTTTTAGCTACCTCCATCTCAAGCTTTTCTTGATGATTAGGCTGAAGTTTAATTAGTTTGCTTCTTCTTCATTTAGCCGAAGTTTAATTCATTTTTGCTTCATCTTCTTAGACGAATAAATTGTTGATCAACTGCAATTGGAAATTCAAGTTTATTTATTTATTTATTAAAATTGTCAAAAGTTCAATTTTCTTTTAAATAATTTTTTAGTTTGAAACTAAGAAATTAATTCATAAAATACAACACTAAATTAAAATGACCGATTTATTAAAAATAGTAATTTATAACCAATTTAAAAGAATGTAGGGATGCATTTAATTTTAGAGTACTATATAGAATATAATTTTGCCCTAATTTTATCATTTGTTTTAAGACAAGTTCTATGATATTATAAGAAAAAATATGTATTAATATTACGAATATTTGGATCGATAATTTATCTATTTAAATATTATTATAATACCTATTAAAGTTAATTAAATTAAACTTTTTTGGTATATTTATTTATTTTTGACTCTAGTAATTAAATAAATTATTTTTATAAATAAAATTAAAATTATAATAAAAAACATTATTCCAAAATAGATTTAAATGATAAAATTAAAAAATTTAATAATATTAAACTCATTGAAATATGTTATTTAACTATTTTAAATTAATATAATAAAATATTAAAATACATAAATTTTCAAATCTACAATCAAAATCCTCTCATTCTAAATATTTTAATTACAATTTTATCCTTTTATCTCTATATTATTTTTATTCAACAAAGCGAAAAGACACGCTGGTTGAGATTAATGAGACCAATTTATTTTATTAGAATCGGTTTATCCGAATTAGTGATGGGTTCCGGATCCTAATTCGGGTTCTACTTATTTTCTAATTACCGCCATTGCCAATGCGAATGACAAAGCTCAATCTTAACAACAAACTTCCTTACAATCTTTTTGCATTTTACATCTCTAATTTCTCTCCTTCCAAACCCCAATTCTATTTCGCTTTTCAATCCAATTCATCAATGCTTCAATTCAAAGTAAGTTTTTTTTTCTTCTTTCTAAAACCCTAATAATTATTTCGATTGATTCACTTTCTGCTACTTTGACTTTCCTTGTCATTTTATACTTACACTAAATTCTTCAACTTTTTCTCCAAATGATTCTTATCTTTAATCACTATCCATTTCTTTAATTGCTTCATTTCGTTTTCTTCAAAAATTTAATTTTTCCCCCTTAGATGATGATATTTTTCTGATCAAATTTAAAAAATTGGAGAAGCGTGCCTGAAGAATTAAGATAGCGATGATCAATTTTTTGATGTAAAGTCACTCATAGCTATGTTGAATTTGGCTTCTCTAAAGTGAGTAAATCAACTGTTGATATTACTCACTTTATTCTCTAAAAGTAACTAGCTTACTTTAGAGGAGCCTAATATGTTGAACTTTGCATCTTACTTTAATAGTATGCATAATTCAACTGTTGCAGGAATGGGTACCTTCTTCTTAGGGTGTGGAATGTGCTATTCCTTGCATTAGAAAAGGGAGGGTAGCAGAAATTTGGATCATGATTGTAAAGGAACATCCTGTTGGGACTGAACTGGCAATGAGTAATCTTATTGGGGAGGAGGAAATAGATTTTTCTTGTGATCCATACATAGGGTTAGAATTTTTGTCTGCAGATGATGCACTTAAGTTTTATATATCATATGCTAATCGAATGGGATTTAAAGTTCGGATTGGTCAACTTTATCGGTCGAGAACTGATGGGTCTGTTTCTTCTCGAAGATTTGTCTGTTCGAAGGAGGGACATCAGCTCAACTCGAGAACTGGTTGTCCAGCATTCATAAGGGTACAAATAAATGATTCTGGAAGGTGGGTTGTTGATCATTTTCACAAGGACCATAACCACAATCTTGTTGAAACGGAAAGTGAAAATTCGGTTCCAAAATTGCAGCCGAAGGCTGCTGCAGCTGTTGATTATTCTACTGAAGTCACTCGCAGGCCAAGGAAAAAATTGCTTGAAGTAGCCAATGATGAACCTATTTGTTCCTTTGGCGTTATTAATTTCAAGCGCTTGAGAAAGGAGGAGCTTGAAGGACAGCCTAGGATTGAACCATACGTTGGTCAAGAGTTCAGTTCCCCTAATGAGGCCTACCAATTTTATCATGCTCATGCAGCACATTTGGGTTTTGGAATTCGAATCGGTCAATTGTTTCGTTCTAAAAATGACGGGTTGATTACATCCCGACGCTTTGTGTGTTC
Source organism: Cicer judaicum (assembly GCA_037974835.1). NCBI lineage: Eukaryota > Viridiplantae > Streptophyta > Magnoliopsida > Fabales > Fabaceae > Cicer > Cicer judaicum. The sequence continues at coordinate 10,264,053 of JBBPBS010001075.1, read as the reverse complement.
AAAAGAAGGGTTCCAGCACCCTTCAAGAGTTGGTTGTAAGGCTTATTTAAGGATCAAGAGCCAACCATCAGGAAAGTGGGTAGTCGACCGTCTTGAAAAAGATCATAATCATGATCTAGGCCCTGAAAAGGAACGCGAGACAAAAAGGCTTCCTGCTTCTAATATTTTGACTGAGGATGTAAATACTGAATTGGTGAATGGCGACATATTTAGGATAGATAACTACCCTGTCCTGAAAGGAGGTAGACAAAATCACATTAGAAGTGATTGGTACAACATGCTTATAGACTATTTTCAATCAAGACAAGCAGAAGATACAGGATTCTTTCATGCCATGGAAGTTGATAATGGTAATTGCATGAGCATATTTTGGGCTGATGGCAGATCTAGATACGCATGTAGTCAGTTTGGCGATGTCCTTGTTGTAGACACATCATATAGAAAGAGCGTCTATATGGTACCATTTGCTACTTTTGTTGGAGTTAACCACCACAAGCAACCTGTGCTTCTTGGATGTGCTCTAATTGCTGATGAATCTGAAGAGTCTTTCACTTGGTTGTTTCAGACATGGCTTAGAGCAATGTCTGGCCGGCAGCCTCTGTCAGTAATAGCTGATCAAGACATTTCAATTCAGAGGGCAATCGCAAAAGTCTTTCCAGTAACCCATCATCGCTTTTCGTTGTGGCAAATTAAGGCAAAGGAACAAGAGTATGCAGGTTTGCTGGGTAATGGATTCACAAAAGATTATGAAAAGTGTGTTTACCTGAATCAGACGGTTGATGAATTTGACACTGCATGGAATGCTCTACTTGTCAAATATGGATTGAAGGACAATGATTGGCTAAAAGAAATGTATGAGAAGCGTGCATCCTGGGTTCCATTCTATTTAAAAGGCACATTTTCTGCTGGAATTCCCATGAAAGAAAGCATGGAATCATTCTTTGGTGCACTTTTAAATGGTCAAACACCTCTCACAGAGTTCATTCCACGGTATGAAAGAGGTCTTGAGCGACGTCGTGAAGAAGAAAGAAAAGAGGATTTTAATACTTCTAATTTTCAACCTTTTTTGCAAACTAAAGAACCAGTAGAAGAACAATGTAGAAGGCTTTACACTCTTGCAATATTCAAAGTATTTCAAAAAGAGCTTTTGCAGTGCTATAGTTACCTTGGGTTTAAAATCTACGAAGAAGGTCCCCTCAGCAGATATTTGGTGCGTAAGTGTGGAAATGAGATGGAGAAGCATGTAGTTACATTCAATGCATCCAATCTTGACATTAGTTGTAGCTGTCAGATGTTTGAATATGAAGGTGTTCTTTGTAGACATGTGTTACGGGTTTTCCAAATATTGGAATTAAGTGAAGTTCCTTCGCGCTACATCTTACATCGATGGACAAGAAATGCCGAAGATGGTGTTTTCCCTGACATAGAATCATGGAGTAGCTCTCAGGAGCTAAAAAATTTGATGCTATGGAGTCTAAGAGAAACAGCATCTAAATACATAGATGCTGGTGCATCATCCATTGAAAAGTATAAACTTGCCTATGAGATTTTGCGTGAGGGTGGGAGAAAGCTGTGTTGGAACAGGTGAATTCTTTCAAGTTCTGTGCGGTTGTACATAGTTGCACAATTAACTTTTTAGCTTGAGTTGTTCATTTATAGTGGCATTTTGGCTCTTCTAATGTATTGTTCATATTGCTGGTTCAATTCTCACTGTGCTTACTCCAAAGATGGAGTGGTCAATACCAGTTTTTGAAGTAGGCCTCACTTTTTTATCAACAGACCATGTGCTTTTCAGAAAGAGTTACATTGGTTTCGCCAGTTGTCTGTTTCGATTGACTTAAGAAATAACTTATGACATGTTCATAAATTATTTTAGTTATTTTCAAATGTTTTTCACGATAACCTAAAAAAACAACTTATATTTTGTATGAAAACATGCATGCTTCAAGCGCTTTTTTTTTGGGAACTGTCAATATTAGTATGTTAATATCGTTAAGATTTTATAGAGAGTGGGAATCAAACCATAAATTTTCTTTCTCCGCTCTCAAACTTTTTCTGCAGGCGCTTAAATTATTCAAACATGACTTAATTATGCTACGTCCGTTAATTCTGTTGCTTTTGTTCATCATTTTAAAAATCAGAATGGTATTCCAATTAGCAGCATCTGTTTTTTATGATGAAAACTCGCAAAACAGTAAAAAAGTAATTATGTTTTTATTGAAGAAAAAAACCCAGAAACATAGCTGTTATATCCTTAGTGTACCTATTGGATTCATGAAAGTGGAGAGTGCAAGTATTTTCAGTATTTGAAAAATAGATTGATGTAGACATAAAGCGGTTTGGATAATGCAAAAATCAAAGAAAGATTCTCACCATTGGACTGAGTCTTACCGCCCTCTGTTTCATTCAGGAGGCGGCAAATGGAATAGATATAGCCACTGATTAACAAACTACATACTCGCATGAATCTTCATTGAAAATCAGAATTTGGATTTGTAATTTTTAGATTGAGATCAGACTATTTATATTTTAAATTTAATATTTTAGGTTTCTTTTTAAGTTTCAAATTTATATGAAAATATAAACCGTCCATCTCAACAATTATCAAGTGAAAATGTTCTCTGCAGCAAATACAAATCCAAAATATTTACCTGAATTCCATGTTGCATGTATAGAGTTGGTTTGTTTACACTTTACTTCACCTCATTATTTTTTGTTTATTTTACTCTGACATCACAAGCAACTTTGATATTTTACTCTTTTAATGGGACAAATGTCTCAATATTTAGCTATAAAAAATGACTCATTGGATATGGGAATGTATATGTGGGACTACAGCTTGTATACGTGTAGTTATCATCTGCCTCCAGGCTCAATTGCTGCGCTTTGGAGCAAATTTTATAGCTTTCTATTTATCTTTACACAAGAGTTGTGCCTTCTTTTTAATGTAAATGCAAATAACTACTTTATGTCACTTGAGCTTTAGAGACAAACATGTGTTTGTTTGCGTGGTGAAACCAAATTTAATTTAATGCAATCAAACATCTAGATTTTTACCAAAATCATAACTATTTGAATCCAAATATACACCTGATAAAATCAAAGGGTAATATTTATTTTTACATTATTTCATATTCTATTCCATTCATAGAACAAAATTCAAATATTCTGCTCGGTCCTGTTTTTCATATCTACTGAAAAATCCGGTTTCAGTGTTGTGCTAGAGAACCAGGTTCCTAAGCATTTTACTTTATTCCTTTCTTGGCTTTTTTTTTTCCCCAAGGCCATGCACACATCATTGTGCTTTGTTATACAGACATTGCACATAGAGTTTATACAGTTCCATAGGGATGTGAAGTGAAAGTTTCCCACTTTTGTCCCTTCACTACAGAATATGCTTTTTTTTTTCTTCTTCTCAAAAGCAGTTCGTTACTTATTTTTTCAACTTAAGAAAAGTCCATATTCTTCTTTTACAGATGCAGTGGAATGGAAGATAAGTAGTTAAAAATATGCTTCTTACCATAATACAATAGAGCATATACTACTTGTCCATCTTCTATCTATCTATTCTAAATGAAATATTGGAATTATGATTTGTTCAATCTTACACAATCTTTACTAATTTTTACAATAACAGAAGTTCTGGTTTCAAATCTTGTCCTGAAAATGCACCAACGTTGAATCTCTTGACGGAGAGCGCCATAACTCACCAGCATTACAATTTTTGATGGAAAATTTTGTCATTCATGATCTACCCAAAAAAAAGTATTCACAACAGAATCACATCCCACATATCAACAAATAGCTGGAACTATATGTTTTATCTTTATATCATCTATAGGGTGTATAACATAACCCCAACACAAAAACACATAAATAAGCTCCACCAAATACTAACAACATCTATAATCTATATACACTGTTTTGTCTCTCAGTTCTGCATATACATATACATATTTATACATCTAATGGTATAATACATAAACAGAAATGAAACCAGAAAGATTTCAAATACTTCACACCATTTTATTCTTCCTTACACATTGATTGCATAGCTAGAACATCAACTTCAATGATTCGTAGGTGAAACCAAAGTTTCAACATAGACCTCTGCATCAAACCAACCCTTCCCACTCTCAATCCTAGGATACCTAAAAGATTGGTTTCTTGGGTCATACACAATCAAGTCAAACTCAAACATCAACAACACTTCACCATTCTCTGAAATGCAATAAGGTCCTGAATATGAAAAATCTTCAGGATTAGGCAAATAAGGAACTGTCACCAATTTAACCCAAGACTCTCTTACACCATAATCCTTCATAATCCACACAACAAAATCACTCCTTTTGTAATCATAACTCATGCAAAGACACCCCTTTAGAACACACAAATTAGGAATGGTACACTCTTCCTTTTCATAATCAGGTGGAAGAACTTCCCTATATGTTTCCTTCTCCAAATCCAAAGAAACAATAACCCAAAAAGAACTAGCACCACCAAGTGAGTAGTTAGCAGCCCAATTAAGAGTTCCACTGACAAATTTCCCAGATGAATTTTGATAAGGTGAAATACCATGGGGGAAATCATGAATCTTTCTCCAAGAATTAGTAGCCAAGCTAAAAACCTTAACTTTAGATTCACTGAAAATCTGATTAGGATCACAAAACACAGCAACCACTTTGTAATCTTCATTAACATGATCATAACCAAGTCCAAAAGAAGTGAAACAACCAGGTCTCCAATTATTCCCTAAAGGTGGTGACTTTTTAGAGACCCTAATGGAAGGGTTCCAAAGAAGAACACAATCACCTTTTATAGCAAAACAGAGGAACCCATTACAAGAACCAACAATACCATCATGGCGAAACTTGTTCTTAACAGGGTAGTTTAAATCTTCAGAAATCGTTGATGGGTTATTGAAAAGAGATGAAATTGAACAAGATTTGAGGTGAAACTCAGCTGTTGTTGCACTCAATATGATTCTATGGTGAGTTGTGAAGTGAGTGTTTTTTGTTGAAAAAAAAATGTGTTTTTTTATGAAGTAGCGATCGTAAATTAAGCTTAACCATGATTTCGATACACACCTGAAACGTAAAAGAGATTTCACGGGAAGTTTTGTGAGAATTTCAACAATGAGTTCTTCAGGTAGAAAGGGTAATGAAAGAAGGGAACAAAAAGGTGTTATAGCTTTGTTTTGATTCTTCATCGAGTGGTTTCGTTCTCTTTTTCTTGTGGTGGTGTTTATGCGGTGTTGGTGATGGTTTTGTTGTTGTGATGATGACATGTTAGGGACAGAGAAGAGAGTGTTTTGTGTTGAAACAGAGTGTGAGAGAGGTTCATGTGGTTGTTGATCAATGATAGTAATAAGACGATGATGATGAAAAATAGATTGATACTATGATTTTTCTGAAATGTGGTTGCAAGAGTCTAATAAAATACCCGATTAATTTGTATGAATTTATAGTGTTAAATTATTGTAGGCATGCATTTTCTTTAAATAACATTTATGTCAAAAATGTGATTTTAATTTTTACTAAAAAATATAGTACGTATAGATGAATACAATTTAAAGTTATCAATAATAAATAAAAAAATTGAATATAAAGACAAATTTAGTATTCATGTTAACGAAATAAAACGTTAAATTATTATAAATGTAATAAAGTATAAATAGATGATAATATTAAGATATTAAAAAATATATATTATATTAAAGATGTCAAAGTCATTAATTAAATGGAGAAATATAATAATTAATAAAATAATATTATATTGAATAAGTAAAAAAAATAAAATATCAAATATTTGAAAAATTATTTATTTAGAAAAAACATTTTAAAAGATAATTTTAGAAAGAAAAAAAAAAACTCAAATACGCTTTTTGAAAGAAAGAAAGAAAAATTAAACCTAAGAAAGAACGAGGGAGGCGGCTA